>BMAV01023760.1:0-112544 GCA_019973955.1 Trichonephila inaurata madagascariensis
ATCAGGGTTTCCCGAACGAAAATGGATACCTTAATTAGTTTCGAATAAATAATTTGTATTTCATTGTGACTATTGTTATATTACTTACTTCTACGTTTAATAATGCATCCTATTTGTTAAATAAACTCTTTTAAACTCTTGAAAATATTATTTCATCATTTCACTGAAACTTCTCAGGGATTCGTTCAAATCCCTTACTTTTATCAGGGAAATGACCTTGAAGAGACGTTATTTTAACATCTACCGTCAAGTGATCATCTGTTTTAGGGATTTGGTGAGATTCCTAATTTCATCATTTTTTTTTTACATAGACACCACTTCACCCTTACATTTCCGAGCTTTCACACAGCCCTCTTCAGTTGGGCTCAAACAATACGTTGCATTAGAAAAAAAAACGTGAAGTAAAAACAATTGTCACAGAAGAATGGAGGAATATTCATGTAGAAATTACAAAAAACTGATGAAATCTATACCAAGACGTTGAAAAATTGCTATGGACGTTAAAAGATATCCTACTAAGTACTAAATTAAGTAAGAATCACAATATTTAAAGCTACTTTGAGATTTTTTTTAGTATGTAAAGACTTTTGTCGCGTAATTTTTAGTTTTTTTATTATTAATTTTTCAAAATAATAGTTATACTATGTTTTAAAAATTAATTATGCTATTCGAATAAAAACAAGTTTCAGATATTACGAAAAAGTTACGATTCCGATACATGAATATTTATTAGTCTAAAACTCTAAATTTTATAGAAAATTGGGAGTATAGGAACACTTTTGACGCCCGCTGTATAAAGGTAAGAAAAAGCATACTTAAAAATTCAACCATGTTTGTACATAAACTTGTCACGTAAACCTCCAGTGATTTATTTTTATGTAAAGTAGAATTCGTCATAAACAGGTCATCACAATCTGCTTAAAGTTTTATGATTTCGTTAATTATTTTCTTGTCTCGCTTAAAACAAAAAATGTAGTATAAAAATAATTAATTATATTTTAATGTTTTACAGATTTTTTTTTATTGTCGAGGTGTCTTTTCAATTCAATCTTGATTTAATTTGGAAAGTAATCATATCCTTGTAAGTATGGCGTCAGTCAGTCTACGATTTTTATTAGGGGGTGGAGGGGAGTGGTCGTCATGGCAACAGACTAATGACTAATGAAAAACCGAAAGACATTTTGTAGATGTCAATTAACCGTGATGGTTATAATAAAAAAAACATGCTATATACATGAATAAAATTTTGAAAAATTGATTAATAAAAAAAAACACAAAAAATCCTTACAAAACTATTTTATCACTCATAATTGCAAAATAATTAAGCCAAAAAGAGCGAAATAACGATGTAAAATAAAGCTAAAAGAATAAAAAATTCATATGTATTCGAGAAGAAAATTAATAATTTTTCCTATTTATTGTGTATATAGTCCCTTTTAACTTACAAAAAAATATGCAAATGGTATTAACAGCTATTTACATAACGGTGCTATTAATTTTCGCTGTTATTACATTCATCATTATACGCTGGCCTTAATTTAATCAGTGTTACAGGTTAGCGTTAATAATTATAAAGTTTTTCGTCATTTGAATTCCAAATTATATACGCTTTAATTATCGTAGCTAATATCCATAATGATTTAGTTTGATTAGAATTGAATGAAAGAATAATTAAGGATAATTATAAATTATTAATATAGAATTCACTTTCTATAAAGTTAGCTTTCTAATTAAGAATGTATAGTTAAATGGTATAATTCCAGTAATTATTTTAACAGAATTATTTCTTTTCTCATAGAAAAAAACTGTTCCTTAAAGTTTCAGTCTACTGAATATTTTGAATGTGTTAATTGTATAAAATTATTAACCTCTCTATACCAGATTCTTTCCCATATCCTGTCTTTGAATTTATTTACTAAAATAGAAAAAAAGTGTTCCTTAAAGATTCCGTCTACTGAATATTTTGAATGTGTTAATTCTATGAAATTATTAACCTCTATACCAGATTCTTTCCCGTATCCAGTCTTTAAATTTATTTACAAAAAAACAGTCAAATATTTAAGCAGTATATTAACACATCATTCAATAAGTCCCGGGCCTGACTTATATAAATGACGATACCTTCTAATTTTCCTAAGCATAACCTAGTGTACTAACTTTCAAACGACATGTGTCAAAATTTCATGATAATATCTTGTTTAGTTTAAAAGTTACGGTGGTATTAGTGAAGGAACTTTGCTGCTTAGAGACCATGGATGAAAAAGAATTTCACCTGTGAATTAAGCATTGCTTTTTGTGGGAAGAAACACTGCTTGAGTAAAACAATGACTGGATAAGTGTTATGCAGACTCTGCTCCATCGCCAACAACGGTTAAGAAGAGATATGCTGACTTAAAACGTGGTCACACATACACAAACCACGCTAAACTCTCAAGTCGCCCAAATTCTGCAGTTGTTCCAGAAAATATCAAAGAAGTTTGTGACATCTCTCGCGTTCTTCCTCTAACATAACCTCTACGTTCTTTGACGGCCACGATTAATGGCAAAACTTTTCCAACCCAAATCCAAGAAGTGAAACGAAGCATAGACACAAATAAGATAACCTTTAAAAGGATAGAAAGTTTAGTGAGCAAGGATGGCAATTCAGAGAAAGTTCAGTTCGGAAAAGGTAGAAGTGTAATTTGACGGCCTAAGAAGGAATCACGGAGATCTCGCCATTAGTACAAGGTGCATACTATTGCACTCGAGCCTAACTGAATATCTGAAGTTGATTGAACCGTTGAGTATTCAACCAAGGTAGGAAGATTATATTCTGAACGCTAGTATATTATTGAGACGAGATTAGGCAGATATAATATATTTATATTGATAAGTGATCTAATTGCGCGATCCGAGTTAGTTAAGACTACGTGTAGTGGTTTATTCTCACTTATATAAGTTTGTTTGATATCTAAGTAATTTAAGTTAAATTCTTAATAAAAGTCATATTAAGAATTATAGAATGTCTCATCATTCCGAGAATCCCACACCTCTAACTTACGCTGAAACCCCACGACATGGCTATCGAACGATGGCTATGTCGCAAAGTTCATAAAATCGTTTTAGCTGATCGGAAATTGAAGTTGCGTGAGATAGGAGAGTATTTGAAGATATCAAAAGGCAGTGTATTCACTATTTTGCATGATCATTTGCAAATACGAAAGCTTTGTTCGAAGTGGGTACCGCGTTTTCTCACTTTCGATGGGGAAAAACAACGCATCGACGATTCACAGCGCTGTTTGGAGCTCTTTCAGCATAATAAATAGGTTTTTTACGTAGATATGTGACACTGGATGAAACATGGATCCATTACTAAGCGCTTGAATCAAAACATCGTCAGCTGAGTGGATATCAACTGGTGAAAACTGTCCAAAGCGACCAAAAACTCAACCGTCAGCTGGCAAGGTTATGGCCTCCGTATTTTGGGATGCGCATAAAATTTTGTTAATTGACTACTTGAGAAAGAAAACAATTAGTATTAAATATTACATGACGTTAGTAGGTCGACTGAATGAAAAAATAAAATAAAAACGTCCTCAAACGCAAAAGAATAAATGGTGTTTCACCAAGACAATGCTCCGTGCCCCAAGAAAAGGATGGTCAAATTGAACGAATTGTGAATCTAATTACTTTCCCACCCACCGTACAGTCCAGACCTAGCCCCCAGTGACCACTATCTGTTTGTAAATCTAAAAAGAATGCTCCAAGGAAAGATGTTTGGCTCAAATGATTGCCGAAGTGGAAGCCTATTTTGAGAGCAAAAACAAATCGTTCTACGAAAAAGATATTCAAAAGTTAAAAGATCTCTGGGATGAATGTATCACTCTTGAAGGGGAGTATCTTGATAAATAAAATTAAATTTTGATTACATAATTTTTTTTGTTAGGTCCGAGATTTATTGAGTGATGAGTTATACCTATTTACGCTTCCATTTAAAATCGAAAGAATTTTTACTTTCGGCTTTTTATCTTCAGAAAAAGGGAAGATTTTACTGAAGTTACTATATATGTATATACAGGAATTATGGGCTTAAAGTATCCAAAAGTTACGGCTTATTATTATGAAACTACCCATCAGAATGTAATAAACTGTTCATCCATGGATTGGAAAACTCTCGGAGATTTTTTGAGTCTAGTCCGATTGGTCGCACGTACGCGCATTATTCGGCCATCGCAGAAGATAAACTTGTTACACTGATTTCATTAGTAAAGATGTGGATGCCACAGAAAAAAGTGTAGTGCATACTTTGGTTAAAATCAGTCCCACGTGTACAGTGACGTGTTCAAACAGAATGGAATGTCGATCATCCAACATCAAAACCTATACATAAATGGGGAAAAACTTTAAAGGAGATGACAACTTTGGTATCTCAAACTGGCAAGTATGCTTGAGTTTTTGTCATAAAAGACACAGTTGATCGTGTGCTTGATACATTTTGTAGGAGTTCTTATAAATCTATTAGGCAAGTCAGTTACGACATTCCATTCTGTTCGAACACGTCGCTGTACACGCGTGACTGGTTTAAATTCCGTTAACCAAAGTACACACTGCACCTTTTGCTGTGGCGTCTACATCTTTACTAATGAAATCAGTAAAACAAGTTTATTGTCTGTGATTGTTGAATAATGCGCGCACGTGCGACCGATCAGACTAGACCCAAAAAATCTCGGAGAGTTTTCCAATCCATGGATAATTAGTTTATTACTTTCTGATGGGTAGTTCCGTAATAATAAGCCATAACTTTTGGGTACTTTAAGCCCGGACACCCTGTATAGATTTGATATAATACAAGAAATATAATAGAACAATGATGGTACACACACATGAATGTATACATGGTTCCTCAGCACAAGAAAGTCAAAATGAATTGTTACAGGATGGAACAAAAATAACTACACAACTTTCGCAAAGTGAATTCATGCTAAAACTGAGACAGTTTACAAGAGACTGCGACGCATTTTTCTGTCCAACATGATTCTATGAAAAGGAAAAAAAATTCCGCCCTCTATGAGCATTTCAAGTAGTTCTATACCAACGATACTCAACCTGCGGCCCGCATGTGGCTCACCGAGCCTTTTCCAGTTTCCCGGCCATGGCCCATTGCTCTGAGAAATTTACTTATTTAAGAACATTATATTAAATATTTAATGGAAATTTTTCTTGTCAAGAAATCAAATACATCAATTTTGCTTTTTACTGTAGGTGTCGTACAGGTACGAATTGATATGCTTTTTCTATTTGGAACGGTTACGGTTAGTGATAACAGACAACATTGGAGTAACGACAATTATATGGGTGGAACTAATTTTTAACTATCTTTCAAATCTTGCAAGCGAAAAATATTCGAAGAAAATATATAATTTCAAGACGATTGGGAGGTTGACTATTTTGTAGAAAAAAAAACAAACATGGATCAGTAATTGGCTTTCTTGAATAATCTTTGCAGCAGCAACAAAGTGTTTTACCAGTGGTAACCTCATAGCGGTAACAAAGACACCCTATGAAGTTTGTTTTATTATTGGTAATCATATGAAACTGTTTACTGATACAGAAATTGTGAAAGAGTGTTTCTTAAATGCTTCTAATTTAGTGTTAGTGAAAAAATAAAAAAAATATAAAAAATTATAACTAAAAAAAGCAAAACAGGAGTTGTAATATTTTGATCAATTTCCCATATTTTAAACTTCTCATGTTACCATGATCATAAGGCATTTCTCCCCTTCTTCCCCATTTATCCTCATGTTGCGGCCCACGTGAAATAACTGACATATGTATGCGGCCCAATTGAGTACTCCTGCTCTATACGGTTGAGGTCTGGGGATCTTTCAAGTCAATCCATCTGACGAATATCTTTTCTCAGAAATTTGTCGTCTGGATAAACACTATGCACGAACTGGTATTGTCCTCCATATAAGTTAAACAGGCCTGATTGAACTCCTGAAAATTCGAACCATAGGAGCCAAATATTTTATTTTTAAACCTCACAGCAAGCAAAGCCTCTGTCAAAGATAATGGGGATCTATGGGCAACTACAAAATGATGCCCGCTCAGACAATCCAACCTCCACTAATTGTCTTCAGAAAAAAGATGAAGCATCTTCGGGATACCCTAGCGGTCTTTTTTCTTCCAGTCCTTCTTGTCCTTTCAAATCTTTCTTTCTTACATTTTCAAATATTGTCTAAATAACAGGCACAAAGAGTTTTATTATTTGGTAAAGTGAATGAATATAACCACAGCTAGTCCAACATGGTTCACCACTAAAATTAGCCAACCAGCTTTCTTGACATGTTTCAATACCCAGCATTTTTGATAGTGTAATGAATTGCTTATTACTTTGTATATTTTTTCGTTTATTTAATTTCTTTTATTTTATGTAAAATATTCAAATAAATTTTTGGAAGAAATGAACATATCGCGTGACAGACCTTTTTCGTTGAAGTAGAGAAAATGGAGTGGTCCAACTTACATGTTAAAAATATCTCGCGATAAAAACTATTAGCCGAGAAAGATTAACATTTCATTAGAAATAAATTTAATTTGTTAGTTTCTCAGAATTTTATGTGATTTTTTTTAATGAAAAAAGACCTTTGTGAGGCAATATAATTGGTATATTAAGTAATACTTAACAAAAATATTTTAAAAAGTAAAACGTGTTATTTTTTTTTTACTTTTACTGTTACATTTCTGGTAATTAACTGTACTCATAAAGTACAATGCATTTGCAATGAATACTTCAATCAAAAAACAAAATAATCTCGCAAGGCCATATTTACTATTGCCAATTCTATTCCGATGAATAAATTCAAACTATCATTTCTGAATACATTTGATAATAAATTTAATTAAATAATTGTATGTAATTACTTGTAACAAAAGTAAATTGTATGCTTATTACAAAAGTAAATTTCTTCTAATTTAATCCGTATTTTATTGTGGTATCTATAAACTAATCCCCTACAATTTAATTTATTATGATCAATATAAAAAAAAAATTGGGTTAAAAAATTTGAATCTTTTTGGATAATGTATCTACTTTTTTCTATTTCTACACACTATTATAGCTCACACTCTCTATATATTTATTTATTTATTTATCTTGTGGTGAAATTTTCAATCGTTAATAAAATACACATTTTAAAGCACTTAATTGAACTGAAATTTTATTTCATGATTTTAGATGGCAATAGAGTAATTTAATTATAATTAATAAAAATTAATAGATTAAAACTAATTATTTAAAGAATTACAAATTCAGCCCCGTTGGCATCATTTTTGGTGACTTAGCGACCCATTTGGCGACTTGTGTCAAAACTTTAAAAGGTGTTTTTTTTCCTCACGTTTTAAAGTATTCAGTTGAACTGAAATGTTATATACACGATTGTTGTTGAGAATTTGTCAGCTAATGTTTTCCAGATTTCCGACAGATGGCACCAACTGTGTTTTTCTTTTTGTATGAGTATAGCGTATATTTTTTGTAGTCAGTACTTTCAATGTTTTAATGTGTGAAGTGTTCCTGTCACATCAAAATAAAGATTATTTTGTACTACCCAGGTAAGTGGTCTCTCTTGATTTGGGTGTATAGGGGTGTACCTACATATCTTTGGTACCTGCACCAGTGTCGGGTAGACACGTTGATAGTTTTGAGTGTTGAGGGTTTGAGTCAGATGTGTGGCAAAATAGGTACCCCAACAATTGCTTTGGATAGCAATACGATACTTTAATAATAATGAATAAAAATTAATTACCAGTTAATGTTGTGATTCTGTCATATGTATATACATATTTATATTAATTGTAACTATTTAATAAAAAGTAGCTAAAATAAAATTTTGCTTTGTTGATCTAAGTAGTAATTGACTTATTATTATTATTTTTTTTTTATGTTACTTGTTTCTCTGAAGCTTTTAATGAAAGAACTTCAACAATTGCTGTATTAAGCATTGTGGTACTTACGTATTATAGCAACCTATTGGGGACATTATATGAAACGAAGCACGTAATTGCCAATTCAGCGTCTACATGCTAAAATGGCGTTGCCAACTTGGCGAGTTATCTTGAACGTTGGCGATTGCTGCAATAATATGTAAGTACCGACATTGTTTCCCCGATTTTATCAGCAATTTTCGCTAGCTTTATTAAAAAAGTAAACATTTAAAACAACAGTGGCATTTTCTCGTTCTTTTGCTTTATTATTTTTGGTACACAAACAAAAACTGTTGCCACTCACTCAAAAATTTCTTGTCCACTTTTTAAACATTATTATTATAAAAAGTAAATATAATATGGACGATGACTTCACTGTTTGAGATTACTTCAGACTGCTTTGCCCATGTATATAGTACATAAAATTTAAGTATTTGTTATTAATAATTGTTTTATTAATTAATGCTGATTATATTTATTTAGTAATTTATTTTTTTACTGTGGTTTTGTCCCCCACAATCTGCAAAATCAAAAAAAAAATGTTTGGCTGCGTATTGGGTATGATGATATGAGAATGATAGACTTTGACCCTCAACCTTCATTCCTTCAGTTCATTTTGGGCTTGATTCAGCAGAGATCACGTGATAAAGCAAACACGTGTTTTCCATTGAATTCAAAACAAACATTAAACTAGTGTACTTGTTCTATTTGTAAAACTCAGATAAAATTTCAAATTTCTTATTTGGTTAAAGATGTTTAAATGTTAGGGAAAAAATTTCTTCAAAAAGATTTTTTTAAATTAAAAAAAAGTCGTATTTTATGCTTATACTTTTAAGTAAAATGCATTTTGTATACATATGTACTTTTTAAGAGAAAGTTTCTGCAAAGAGCAAAACTTGGCAACACCGGAGCGCGTGAACCGGTTAGTTGGAAACACAAGATAGTTTTTATCGTGTGACTATGACGTCACATGAGTTTTTGAATTGATTGGCTAGAATCACGTGGCTTTCACTATCATGTGACTATGACGTCACATTGATCAATGAATGTTGAATGAATGAATGTTGTAGGCAAGCGTGCAACAAGCTACATCATCACAAAGAGGTAAAACCTGTGCTATTGTTAAAGGTAATTGTATTGTAAGGTAAATTGTTTTTAAGACGTTGTGTGTGTGGTAGAAACACACGTCTGTTATATTTAATTTCTTTATCTACATGAAAAGGTGTGATGGAGCTTCATCCTCTAATTGTAAATCGCGCAATAACGATTAAAATTTAACGTTTTTATATTCAGCATATTGTTTAGTCCTTTTTTGTTTTAATTGTATATAAAGAATATTTATTGCAAGGGTGAAGAGTATTAATGTATGCCAGAATATTGCAATCTGAATTAGATACTTCATAAAATTTAGTTTTATCTGAAACGATCCCCTCTATGATAAACTGGAATTCAAGTTTAAAAACCAGAATTCATAATTGTTTTCTAGAATAGAGGTGCTCTAAATGCAACGCTACCTACTTCAACAGTGTGGGATTAATTGCTACCGTTAAAGTTCGAAAACCGTCAGTTTTCAGCTTACCTAGCTAATCTGCAGATTAACTGGTTTGCTGCGTTAAAGTGAGGAATCAAGAGTTTTTCCGCATTTAACTAGGTAATCCTCACATTAGCGGTTTCCGCATCATTCAAGTTCAAAAGTTTCTCTCTCTCATTTCCTTTCTTTTAGGGATTTTAATTGAAAACATTGACTCATCCCAGAATAATGTATCCTAAGCATCTAGAAACAGAATGGTAGAGACAGTAAATGTACAGACTCCCTAAATTAGTTTATATCAAATTTAACTACGACGACCGGTATCTTCTAAAAAGTTAAATGTTCAAAGATCCAATATTACAAAGTACAACTTTACATACTGATATACCAACCATAATAAAAGAAATTATAGCTCATTAAATTTCATGGCCCACTAAGAGACCTTACGCCATTGCTCACCGAATCCAAATGGGCGAAAAGAAAAATGAGCAAGGATAATTTTATATATTTCGCAAATCCATTTTCTTAATTGTAATATGTTACGAGTAAATCGCTTGATTCTTTGTACTGCAGTTTTTCAATTGATTTCTGATTGATTCTATAAATTAATTTGTTGTTTGCTTGATTGAATTAACGTGATTTTTTATAAATCGAAGGCCATGGAAGCCTAGCAGTCAAGGTAACGAACTCGTAGCTGACGTGTCAGGAGTTCAAGCCTAGCACCCCTGAAAACTGGGGTGCAGAGGGAGCCAATGCACGTTAAATATGTCGAGGCTCAAACGTCCTCTCGTTGGTGTGGTGTGGAAGTTAGGAGAGGGTGTCCAACTCAGGTATCGTCCTCGTCACCTGTCCATGATTCAAAATTACGAAGTTCGTCACCAAAAGCCCTCAAGTAGCTGAACAGTAAGACGTTAACATTCACTCACTTTGAATACGGAAAATTCTGCACGCTTACGGATTACCCTATTACTCAGATTTCTTAGCTAATCTGCAGATTAACTTATTTCTGCATTTAAGGTATCCGACTACGTTCGGAACCGTGATTTTGTAAAAGCGTATAAATGGATAATATTTATGATATTATATATAATGTCACCTAGATTAGAAAATTTATATAAAATTGTTTTAAGAATAGTATTACAATAAAAAATTATTTAAGTACAATATTTTGACAAAAAATGAACATAGAATGACCCATTTTCAAAACATTCTCCTTTTGTGAAAAATGCTTCTATTATAATGATATTTTGCCTGCATATAGATCAGACCTCTGTACAGAGACTCAACTAGAGTTTTTGAAATATACAACTTAGAAGTGGGTTTATCCATGTTTTACGACAACAGAGGGGAGAAATTTTAAGAAAAAAACACCGATAATTATTTCAATGGGTTGTAACTCTGAAAATAATGTGAATTTTTCAAAAACCACTGTTGAGCCTCTGTACAGAGGTCTGAACTATATACAGGCAAAATATTATTATAATAGAAGCATTTTTCACAAAAGGAGAACATTTTGAAAAAAGATTATTCTAAGTTAATTTTTTACCGAAATATTGTATTTAAATATTTTTTTTTGTCAAAATGTCCTTAAAACAATTTTATGCATAATCTGAGTGACACTAAATATCATGAATATTATCCATTTATGCGTATTTTTAAAATCACGGTTCCGAACGTAGTCGGATACCTTAAGCTGTAATATATTATACATGAACTTTTTATAGTTGCAGGAGAATAAGAACTCTAATGCTACTGTCAGAACCCAGTACAAAAAAACATTAAAAAAAAGTAAAGAAAAACTTAAATAATTATCTTAAAATTTCACGAAGGTTGAATGGAAGCTGTTCAGAACCAGAATCACAAGTTGTAATGGTGAAACAGGGAATATCATTCGATGTGATCGTCGTCTGCCGGAATTGCTGAACCAATTATAGAAAATAATCGGTATTCAGTTAACAGAATCATAAGTGGGAAACTGTCCTAGGTTTTTTAATGCAGAAGTAGCATCTAAAACTAAAATGCAGAAGAATCAGCAACAATATTTCTCATAATAACTTTCATTGCAATTCCATATTCTAATCTATTTAAATTAAAAATAACAAATCGGCAGACGATTGAGTCGAGTTGCCGCAAAGAGGTTGCAATCAGATAATAATTTATATACAGCCGGCTTAAGCTCATGGTGGTTGAGAACGAGTTTACAAGCAATGCCACAGTATTATAAAAAGTGATTTTATGCTATTAATTATTTATTAACTCCGTTCGAGAAGTGGTTCCTTGAATTTTTCGCATTGCATTTAAAACTCTCTTTTTTATTTATTAATTAGAAAGTAATGCTAGTGAATTGTTTTTAAAAGTTCATTTCTGGAATTGTTACTGTCTGACGCCCCACAGAAAGCAGCAATTATACTGGCATCCCGCATCTGGCACAATAGCTGTATTAAAAACATGAGAACACCTAAGTATAAGAGTGATGAAGACAGAAATCTTATAAAAAGAAATGTTCCTTTAAATCACATGTTAAGCAGAACTGTTCAAAGTTTTTTTAAAGTAAAAATAGGTACTTTCTTATTAACCACATGTCAGCAATTATTCGTCAAATATTTTACGATAATGGCATCTTATTTCATCAAAAGAGGAAAAGCTACTAATGAAAAAGATGTCTGATGTCATTCTAAGAACCATTGCTTAACATTTTCTGGGACAAACGAAAATTCGTTGAACTTCGCTAAAGGGCGTCAGTGGCTTGCAGATGATACGCAAGGCTCTTATAATTTCGAAAAAAATAATTCAAGGTATTAGAATAGAATTAAATAAATATATTACTAGAAATTCATGTTCAATTTCACAAATGAACTCAAAAATAGACCAAAATAAAATAAACAAAATACATAAAACAACTTACACGAAAAATAAAAAGTTCAGAAGATTAGTTCTCTTAAACTTTTTTAACAAAAAACCTTTGTTTCGAATTTCGTTTTTATTATCTGATATTCAACTTTTTTCAGTAGAATTTTTCATTATTGTATAGAACAATGCAGGAATCTTTTCGAACTTGGAATGAATGAAATTAAAATCAATAGATTATTTCTCTACTCAACAAATAATAAAACGTTTTCTTTTTATGTATCATTGTTCCTATCATAAAAAAAGAAAATATTTTTATTGAAAAATATATAAGAATATTTTCTTAAGGTACCCGAAACACTTTAAAAATTTTTAATTTGGTAAAACCTTTTTTTTTTTTTATTTTTTGAAAAAACTTTTTTTTATTTACAAAAACTCTTTTTTTTTTGTTTCCGTTACCTAGGGGCCAAGTTACAATAAATTTTTAAAAAATTAAAAAAACCAAGTAATTTTTTAATCTACCTGAAGTGGGCATTTAAATTGTTTGAAATATATTATGGTGAGAGAGAGAATCTGATAACTCTCTTAAAATATTATACATGTATTTTTCAGTGAATCTTTTGGAATTCGATATTTATATTATTTTCTAGAGAACGTAATAAAATATTTCTTATTGTGCGAATATTTTGTGAGAGTTTTGGCCTGTTATTTAAATAATGATCTCATAAAGATTATTACATTTCTTATAATATTTACGTGATCATCTCAATTTTTTTTTAAATTTTAACAAAACATTAAAGTTTTAATACATTCTCTAGATAATTGCATCTAATTTGTTTTAGTAATTCTTTTGCTGATATTTCATTACTTTTTCTCTAATTGCTTTGATGTTTTTCAAAAATATTGCTAAAATTTCACTTAAAATTGCAATTTTTTGCAAATTTAAAAAAATTTTTAAAAATATTAGTATATTTATCGCTATTGATTCCTAAAAGAGCATTTATAATGCTTTAGTATGCTATTTTTTAAAAAGGTACTCCGAAAGTGTTCAGATACCTTAACACAGTGTTAAAATACCAATTTGTTTTAATGTATGTTGTTAAATAATGAAGATGTCCTGAGCGAAAAAAAAATAATCGAAAATAAAAATTAAAATTAAAAATTCCTTTATTAAAATGTCTTTTATGTTTTTATCACATCCTCTTTTAAGAAAAAGTAAAAATGCCAAAACATTAAAAAAATTTTTTAAGACTAATGTGTGTTTTTGTCCATATGTACTTTTTTTATTTTGCTAAATTCCTGCATTAGTTAAAAATTCAAAGCAAATAAAAAATTCTTTTGAGAAAATGAAAAAAAGTTTTGTTATCAATATTAAATCTACTTTCAAAAGGAAAGTGAAATATTGTTAATTAATAAATAATGTTAAATTAAAAGATTTTAGTTTCTAAATATAAATATTTTTTTAATGTTTCGTGAATTAAATAGAACTTAAACTAGGCATTTGTTATTAGTGTATACAATACATAGAGTAAAACAAGCCCAGAATATTTTTAAGCAATTTCAACTCCTTAAATGAAAATGATGTAACAATAAAAAATAATCTTCATTTTAAGAAAAATACCTTTTATTGAATCCATTTGAAATAAAGTATATCGCTAACATTGCCAATGAAGCTTTCTGAATAAATAATGAAATAGTTCCATTTATTGAATCATACGTCATAATTGATTTCAAGATTTTTAACTATGTACTGGCTGAAATTTATTCAGAATTTATTTTTAAATAATAAGTATTTTAACGTCTCTACGTTTTTTCTCTAACATTACAGTTATTTTGAACCCCTTCCAGGCTCATTTTCTTTCTGAATTATGCATTTTAAAAAATTCAATTTTTTATGCTCATTTTCACACGAACATATTTTTGCACCATTCACATACAAAATTTCCTAAAAATTAATGTAAAAAAAAAACTGTTTAAATAAATAAGTAATTTATTTGTAAATTTGGCATTCTGTGTATGACAGAAATAATTAGATTTTAGAGAATTCACACTATGAATATAAAGCTTAGAATACCCAACTTTTTTATTTTGAATAACAAATTTTATTTACATCTTTTGCATTTACATAAATGATTATGAAATTATTAATCAAAATTTGACTATGTATGATAAATTCGAAAACACGGTACTACGCATAACCCAACATCGCAATCTGGACAGTGGCATCTTGCTTCTCTTCTTCCCTTTACTGTCTCTCTTTAAGCTGCAAATAATGCATTGTCGTGTTGGATTAGTTTTTTTCTCCGTTGGGGAAAAGTAGTCAACAAAGTGCCTTTCAGACGAGTGTGAAGGGGCGAGCTCAGCAGAAGGACGTCCTCTTTTTGCAGAAAATTCTACTGAGTATTACTTTTCAATTACTCAAAACCATAAAAAGCACATGTGAAATAATTCGGGAAAGATCGTTTTGTGCACAGTGTAAATTTTCACAGTTCCAGAGTTAAACTCGGGATAAACCACGATGGTACGTTTCGCCTGCCCAAGCTTAGTGCGATAAAAACCGGGGAGGGGTTAATGGATGTGTATTTTCACTTCTTATTTGCCTTTTAACCCATCTATAAGAAGCTTGTATTTGTTAAGGAATGTCTAATATTTTTCTTCGATATAAATTCTGCATGATTAGCTTTTTAGAATTTTGTCCTACTGGGAACACAACACCTTCTTTAAATAACGACTGGAGTACCCTTATCTTAACAATTATTGTGTAAAACGTTGTCCAAAATATCCAGTTTTTCTTATTACTGAATTTTAAACTTTTTATGTGCATATTATTTATGAATAGTGTATTATCTATTAAATTTTAAATGTCACGCCCGAGATTATCTCAGACATAGCACTAGTGCTCCAAAATGTCACGCCCGAGTATTATACGGAGTAATATTTTTAGGTAATTTGCTACGGTTGGTGTTAATGGTTGGGATCAGAAAATATCCTTTCATCCAACAATCCGAAAAATATAGGAAAGATATTATAAAAAGATATTTTTACATTTACTAGACAAAGCACTATGGAACTCATTTGTGCTCTATAAAAATGTAGTTGGTAAACGTATTATGTTTTAGTATTTCAAATCCAATCTGTAGAAGAGCTTTTACTTAAATATGATGATACAGTTTCTGGATAAAAGAATCCTGGCAGACCACCTACAGATGGTAACTCTGCCTGTCTTACTGAACGACATTTTATATCCCCTATTCCTCCTGCTCCTGCGAAACGTGAGTCTACAAGACACTGCAAAGTTTGTTGTTAAAAAAATACAAATGAGGAAAAACATAAGGAAGGAAACACGATTCTGGTGTAATAATTGTGAAGTTGGTCTCTACTTGGAAAAACGCGTTTCCTGTTATACCACACAAAAGTGAATTATTGAACTACTAATAAGTATTAATTTTTACTCTTAATTTTTGTTTTTATTTTATTTTTTAGAAAATAATACTCCACTAGAAGCGAACTTTGCCTCTGTCACGCTGTGTGGCAGTCACCTCAACGAATATGCAATTGCTACAAACCTTAAAAAAGTTTATGTAGGTATGTAATTCAAAATATCAATTTTTAACTACTAAGTGTATTTTATTTTGTGTTAATATTTCATTGTTGGAATAAAAAATTTGATAATTTATGTTCCCAAATCATTAAAGTAATTTGACAGTTAAAAGGTTAATATTTATTACTGATATAGATATTCCAGCAAATCAACATTCATATTATTTTGTAACTTCATTGATTTGATTTTGTAATTTTTTCCTTGTTTTTATTCTATGACTTTACTGTTTTTGTTTTGTAACTTTTGTTTCGAATGGGCTGCATTTTGGCATACAAGCCTTTGCAGACACGTCAAGTCCCCCAAGAGTGATAGCCATTTAAGTGGTGGCACCTTCTAATGGATATGCTCTCACTACCAAATTTTTGATGATTGAATTAATTTTAATTCAAACTCTCGTCAAATGCTGAATATTTCCATGACTTAATTTTGCAAAAGAGTACCAGAGCCAAATTGATACTCATGTATCTTTTACATGCCACATAATCATATGACAAGCATATCTACGATTTTCACATCCAGAAAATCTATCAACCTCAGCCTGGATTGAACCCGCCACTTTGGGATTACGATGAGGGCACGGCAGTGGCGTAATGGAGAATATTAGGGCGCCCCTGCAAAGTCAGGTTTTGGCCGGATCCCAAATACGTACTTCGCGTCAGTTAAGCTTTGGACCCCATAGAATCCATGCCCCCAGCAATGCAGTGGTTGAGGGAGAGTACGTTACGCCACTGGCGCATGCTACCTCTAAGCCACCGAACCGACTGATTTTGTGACTTTGTTAATTTGTTTCGTAACTTTTCTTTGTTATTTGTTGCTTATTTTATTTATCTCATTATTTGTATTAGTTACTTCCAGTGGCACACACAAGGGGAGCGGGTCTGGACCTCCCATCCCAAAGCTCTTGATTTTTTTTCAGATTGATTATAATCCTATGAAAAAAGTACGTAAAAGATTAATTATTTGTTATTAATAATTAATTTTATTAATTAATGCTAATAATTTTTTCAATAAATAATTTTTTGCTGTTTTTTGTTCCCAAAAATCTATAGAATATGTTGGGCGGCGTATTGGGGCATGATACGAGAATGGGGTAGACTTTCGACCCTGGATCCTCCTCCCCTCACCCCCTTTGAAAAATTCCTGTGTGTGCCACTATTTACTTCTAAAAGTACCCATGTGATGCTTGACGGTACACGGGAATTATTTTATATCCGTTTTTAATAAAATACATACATAGATATTGGCCAGATACACTAGTATTTTCGGGCTTTTAAATTAAAAGGTTAATAACTGATCCGAAATCATGATAGCTTATCCTGTGGTGACTCGGAAATCAAACACTAAAACGTCTAAGCTCTATTGGTTTAACTAAACAGCCAAAGAGAGAGACTATGAACTTTAGTCAAAAATCCTTACTAATGATGGAAATGGTATATGTGTCTATTGATCTGAGCCTCAAAAGTGTGGGAATTAGAAAGATGTATATAACAAATCAGATACAATCTTCATAATCTGACTAAGATTCTAAATAATGATGACGGTCATCTAAAACAATTGTGTAACTCTAAAATGACACCAATTCAAGCTGATTTCAATATTTTTTTTTTTTTAAAAGTTTTAAGAATTAAAGTGATTTATCAAAGAATAAATAATTCCGAAAATGAAAAAAATAGCCATTACATTCCCGCTGGCCATTCCTTTATATTGTATGGCTATGTAGTATTTTTAAATTATTTTCATTTTTCCTGTCACTAAGCTTTTAAAGTATTGAAAAGTATCCCTATAGATTTCGCTTTTTGATTTACATAGACAGGACTTGAATTACATACTGAAACGGAAGTGTTATCATTAAGGTATCCGACTACGTTCGGAACCGTGATTTTGCAAAAGCGCGTAAATGGATAATATCTATGATATTTAGTGTCACTTAGATTAGAATACATGTATACAATTGTTTTAAGGATATTATGGCAAAAAAAATTATTTAAATACAATATTTTGGAAAAATTAACTTAGAATAACCTTTTTTCCAAATGTTCTCCTTTTGTAAAAAAGGCTTCTATTGTATTAATTAATATTTTGCCTGTATTCAACTCAGACCTCTTTACAGAAGCTCAACTAGAATTTTTGAAATGCATAACTTGGAAGTCGGTTTATCTATGTTTTACGAAAACAAAGGAGAAATTTTAAGAAAATATGCCGATAATTATTTCAAATGGTTTGTAACTCTGAAAATAATTTGAATTTTTCTAAAATCGTAGTTGAGCCTCTGTACAGAAGGTCCTGAGCTATACGAGGTAATATATTAATACAATAGAAGCCATTTTACAAAGGAGAACATTTAGAAAAAGGTTATTCTAAGTTAATGTTTTAGCAAAATATTGTATTTAAATAATTTTTTGTCAAAATGTCCTTAAAAACAATTGTATACATGTATTCTAATCTAAGTGACACTAAACATCATGAAAATTATCCATTTATGTGCTTTTTTAAAATCATGGTTCTCTGAACGTAGTCGGATACCTTAACTCTTCCATAATCCCTCAAGTCGCCTTTTTCTCCTTTATATGTAAAACTGGAAAAGAATGTTTTTGTCGAATGTTCATTCCATTAAACACCTAGTCAGGTAGCAAGATTGACGTACGTTAAATCTACCGTTGCTTTAAGTCTTCACGTTGGTGTGACGTGGATGAACTCGTCATGTGAGTGTTTCATAAGCATGAAATATACATATTAGAAATGTTTAATATAAATTGAGTCGAGCAGAAATAGAACAGTATACATAGAGAGACTTTCAGTTAGTAAACAAGTTTTTCTAAAAATAACTTGTTGAGTGTATAATTCTATGAAAATTAACAATGATTTCTTTGTTAGATTTCTTAAGCAGAATCCCTTCGGTGAATTTTAGGGATGAGTAATATCACATGTTCACCCCACACACTACTTTATTTCAGTTCTCGAACAAAAGCTTTGTGTAGACTGCAATGTGCTTGAATTCCGAAGGAAACATTAGCAATGTCACTGATTCGAGAACTCTCAGTGAGAATGCAATTGCACCTCAAGACAGTGCGACTCCTAAATCAGGAAAGCAGGATGTTGGTCATCCGTCAAGAGATTCCCTGAATAATTGGATGAGACGTCCGGTCTCCAATCCCAGAGTGTAATCCTGTCAAAGTCATCATGCTGATTCCGAGATGGTGCGTCGTCCTCTGCATCATCCGATTAGACTGTTGCCATTCTCAGTCTACTAAATCATTCTGTTAAATGAATTAACTGGAGCGTTGAAGTTGATCAGAAGATACACATATTCTGAGAGCAATGATTTAAATATCCTCTTTTGTCGAAAAATAATGCGATTTTCTTAAGGTATCCGACTACGTTCGGAACCGTGATTTTGAAAAGCGCATATATGGATACTTTTCATGATATTTAATGTCACTTAGATTAGAATACATGTATAAAATTATTTTAAGGACACATTTTGCCAAAAAAAAGTTATTTAAATACAATATTTTGGCAAAAAATTAACTTAGAATAATTTTTTTTCAAAATGTTCTTTTTTTGTGAAAAATGCTTCTATTATAATAATGTTTTGCCTGTATATAGCTCAGACCTCTCTACAGAGGCTCAACAAGAAATTTTGAAATATATAACTTAGAAGTGGGTTTATCCATGTTTTACGACAACAGAGGGAGCAATTTTAAGAAAAAACGCCGATAACTATATTTCAATGGGTGGTAACTCTGAAAATAATGTGAGTTTTTCAAAAATTCTAGTTGAGCCTCTGTAAAGAGGTCTGAGCTATATAAAGGCAAAACATTATTATAATAGAAGCATTTTTCACAAAAGGAGAACATTTTGAAAAAAGATTATTCTAAGTTAAATTTTTGCCAAAATATTGTATTTAAATAAATTTTTTTGTCAAAATGTCCTTAAAACAATTTATACATGTATTCTAATCTAGGTGACACTAAATATCATGAAAATGATCCATTTATGCGCTTTTTTAAAATCACGGTTCCGAACGTAGTCGGATACCTTAAGTGATGCAGGTTTTTGTTTGTTTCGAAGAAATTCGAACAGGTTTTTGTTTTATCTAAACCGTAACAGTTGCATAATTTAATTTAAATAAATATTATACGAGAAAATATCATTAACTAGGACAAGATTACTTTTTCATTCCCGTTTGAAGTCAGAAAATTGAACCTTAGTATTGTAAAAGTTAATGAAGTAATACTTATAGAGATAAAAAAATATTACAGAGATTGATAGCATAGAATTATTTTCATTTAAGTATAATATTATGCTGTCTTCCATTCATAATAAAAAATGGTAAGTATATTTTTTTTAAAAAAAAATTTCCAAGCAGAAAAATTTCTTTGTGCAAGCATAAATCGTTTTGTTTATAAAATAAATATCAATTTACAATAGTGTTCTTAAGCTACAGAAATATTTCTTGTGTGTTAGCTAGTTTTTTTATATTTTTTTCATTGTTGTTCTTGCTTTAACATATGACTACTAATTAATGGGTTGTGAATTCTCGCATCCTTCTTACAGTTAAATGTTACTTCTTTAGAAATTTTGTATCTTAAAACATACTATTTAATAAACTGGCAACAACGACATAAAAGCCGCCAATCAATTCGAGTGTTCCAGTCATGATCACACTAAGGATCTGTCGAACAGAGGGATTACCTTTAAGGCTGTCTTCAGCTGATGTTAAAGAAAAGGGGCCGAATTCGGAATATTTTTTTCAGATATAAAAGTACTCAAGCATTAATATTATGTTCTGGCTACACTTACCTGTAGAGAAACATTTGTTTTATCATACTACTCATTTTTATCCGTTGACACATTTTTTCTTTTATAAAATGTGTTTTGCATTTTTTTTCCCTATACCGTAATGCTAAATGAGCTATCCCTTCACATGTTAAAAGGAAAAACTAATTATTTATGAAATATTTTAAAATTTTAAAAACACTATATTATAACCAAATTCATGAGTTACAATGTCACAAATTTTTATAAAAATTAAGGCATTCTTTCTGTCCAAAAATGTGCTCCGCATCAAGTCAAGGCCATCTGAGAATCAAGATAGCCTTGGTCAAGTTCACGTTCTCGTACATATGGCGAAAACAGCCTTAATATCTAACGAAGCTCAAAACTCTCACATTGGAGTGGTGTGGAAATTTGGAGAGTGAAATGCAAGTTCAGATGTCAATTTCGTCCTCTGACTGTGGTTCAGAATTATAGAAGCACATTAGATGTGGTTATAACTCATTGAATAGGGCAGAATAAACACAGAAGAAAAATGTCCAATAAAAACTCCTAATTGAAAAGCCACAGGAAATCATTATATATACGTCAAGGAGACGGTTATGAAATAAGTAAAATTTAAGTGTCGCTGTAATGAATCTTAATTCTTGCTGTAAAGAATTCAATTATCACGCAGCCGATGTTGTAATTTTTGTGGTTTATAATAGTTTTATGATGCAGATGAAGTTTACAAAACTGAACTATTATTTCTTTTTCTTTTTGATCATTTGGCAACCAAAACTTCGTATGTTTAGAATTCCTTTAAACAGAACAGTTGCGTTTCTTGAAATTTCTATGTTCGGTGTGATTACTAATTCCACTTAAATTATTTAAAATTAATTTTATAAAAATAATTTTTTTTTAATAAAAAAGACATAAGAGATGGATTTTTTCAAAAAGGCAGATAAATACCCATAACGAGCTTTTATGGTTTTAAGAATGCTATTTTCGTCTGACTAAATAAAACTTCGGTATTCCTATCAGGTAATAATTCACCTAAATATTACGGACATTGTTATACAAAAAAAATATGATCATTTTGAGCTTACCATTTTCGGATATTAAGTTATGAGATTTCATTTTCTCGAAACCGAAATTTTTTGGCTTACAGTCGCACATATTTCAAAAACAGTTAAAATTGAAACCAGTATTGTCTTAAGATTTCTTGAGGGCTTTTGATAAAAAGGCCCCATCTGTGACCCTTTTAAGTAGACAGTATATATACCATATATTGCTGTTACTTATGCCGCCGTA
This sequence comes from Trichonephila inaurata madagascariensis, assembly GCA_019973955.1. Taxonomy (NCBI): domain Eukaryota; kingdom Metazoa; phylum Arthropoda; class Arachnida; order Araneae; family Nephilidae; genus Trichonephila; species Trichonephila inaurata. The sequence goes on from BMAV01023760.1 coordinate 22,011, forward strand.
ACGTCATATCAAGGCCCACGCAAGGGGCTAGTAGTACGCCTGTCGTTACCCGTAGCTTTGAGCACCATTCAGGTGACAGTACGATTTGGCTCGTTCCACCCCAATTTAGAGGGAGAAAACCTTGGGGTGGTCAGAGGGCCCCACCTCTCTTCCCTTTCCCCCAACCTCACGAGAAGACTTGTGGCTCGACGGCTATTTAGAGTACCCCCATGCCGCAAAGGCACTATACATTTACAAGCATCCATGCCTACTCCGGGAACCAGGCCCTACGGCATAGCAGTCAGCGTCACTAACCGCTATACCGGATGGGTGGCTATATAACATACACTCTCACAAATACAAATGGTAACCTGTAAGAGATAAAAGTGCGTGATTTACATTCTCATATACCTTAACAGAAACCAACTGCCGCATTTCGCCAAAATGATGGTGTATAGTGGTAGGCCTAGGCCTAGGTCTAGATAGGACGATGGATATGACAAAATTATGTAGCCTTACCACTGTTGCCAGATGGCTATAGTTCAAGATTCCCAATTTTTCGAATAATACATCCTGGAATAACAGTTGACGATTAAAATTATTCGAATCATGATTTTATTAGGGTCAAGTCGAGTCCCTCTACCAAGCCCAGATCCCGGATCTCGGTTCAGTTCTCCCACTCTTTAAGAGCTCACAGGACTCTTAAATTGCAAATTTTTCAAGATTTGAAAAAATATATATTAAAGCCTCAATATTTCTGAGTATTTTGGTACCAAAATTGTGTTGATACTGAGAAAACTTCCGAAGTTTTTAAGAAATAAGTAGTGAAATTTAAACGAGAAAACCCTATTTCTTTCTTATCTTTAACTTCATTTTTCGCAAAACAAAAAACGTTAGCTTCCGCGCAGGATTTCTCAGAAACTATTTATAATATCAACTTGAAATTTTATACACGTGTTCCAAATAAGGTTCTTCATAACTTACAGATCAATTTTCAAAAAAAAATTGATTAATTTATTAATTAATAAAACTTTTTTTATTTGAATTTGAATTTATTTTTTTTCTTAAAATTTTAAAATTTTCGTTATAATTGTATTTAAAAAATATTTTTTCCCTCTAAATTTCTTAAAAATTAGTATAACTTCAAAAGTGAACATTTTTATGCCAAGTAAAATTAATTTTGTAAATTTGGATCAATTTTGTACAGAATCCTGCGCGGTGTAAAATACTGATTTTTATATTTTTAAAAAATTGTCCAATTTTTATTTTCTTATAACTTTTTCAATTTTTTCTCAAATTTTCTGAAAATTTGAGAAATATTGTAAATATATATGATTATTATGTGGTAAAAATTTCTAATTATTGTTTTGTTTTATTGCTGAGTTACATTGGTTTGAAGAAGGATGTTTTTTTCGAGTGCACGGATATCTGTTAAGGGTCCTGTGAGCCCTTAAAACGTCTCTGGTTAGAACCGTATCGGTAATCAAACGCATTGAAGACAGAATGGTGCAAAGAAAGCAAACTTCTCATTTTAGAGATACAATATTGGTACAAATGAGGAGCCATGGGTGTTTTGAATCTGTTCAGATTCTTACAATCATCTATGCTTTATACTCGTCTACCTATCCAACAAATCCTAGAAAACTCATTGAGCTGGTTCATTGGAATTAAAACTGTAAAAGGAATCTATAATTACAAGAATTTCTTACACAATCCAGCTGAAAGCCTTGAAAAAACATTTAAAGCAACGTCAAATAATGTAGATACTTATAAAAGCTTTCGAAAAAGAAAATTCATTAAAATTATACATTATGGAAACCCATTACCTGTGATGGTTTACATACTTCGAGCGAAATCGAGCGCAGTTTTTAAAGAAAACTCTCTGTAACTTTACACATAGAATTTTCTATTAATACACACACACACACACAGAGCTGTTTCACGATATTATTTTAAAAATTTCTTCTGTAAAAAAAAAATCATATAGATTATCTACTTTGTTAAAGAATTATTTGCAATTCCAAAATAAATCCGAAATTACTATAAGAATAGGCAAAACATTCTAATACGTCCATGGAAGATGAAAAAAATACACTTTTGTTTTGAAACTATGAATTTCAGAAAAATATAAGGTTTGATTCATTTCAATCGTAAGTGCATTTTCTCTCCTTTCCTTTTTGACTGTTCTCTCTGCAAGATGAATAATAAAAATTATTTTAGTGATGAACTTCTGTGTATATAATTAATTCACTGACTGCGTTTAACAAAAATGTCTTTTAATTCTTTTGTGATAGAACATGCGTCAGAAGACAGCTTAAAAATAAATTGGTTTGGTATTGGTTATCATTTCTGAACTAAAAATTGATCTACAAATTCAAATTCCGTTTAAAGGCTAAGCACTTTCAACCTAATTTTAAACTTACCCTGTTTCTAACTGGGCATGGAAACTTTAAATCCTATTTAAAGCGCTTCAATTTGTCGCCTACTGATCAGTGATCTTGCTCCAGTGAGACGCAGTCCAGAATGCCAAGCATCTGATTCTTGCTTGTACTAAATTCGCTTCGGAAAGACGTACACTCATGAATTGCCTACAAAAGAACAATATATAGTGTGGCCTCCTCCTTTCTCTGCCTTTGTTCAAAGCAAATCATCTTTCACATCGTTTTGTGCATACATTAATAGTATTTATTACTGTATTATTTAGATTGTAAATTTTGTGTGTTTGTAAACATTTTCTGTACATGAATATATATGTGTGTATGTGTGTGTATATGTATATATGTGTGTATGTATGTGTGTGTTTATATATATATATGCCTACGTATGCTTTATGTATTTGTATTTTGAAAAATTTTTGTGATCATGTTTTCTTATCTTCCTCATTGTATAGTTTTAATTTTTGATTATCTCCGTTCACATGTGAGCAATCTTGTATTTTTTTCTGTATTTGTTGTATTTGTATTCACTTTTCCCCCTTTTGGTTCCCATTTGTGAATATTTCCTCTACATGTAATTTCCTATCACTATTGTTTGAGTATTGACTTACGTTTGTAAGCCTTGTGTTATACTTGTCGGCACACAAGGAGTCTACCTAGAGAGTCTCAAAAAAAAAAATTCATTATACAGTAGGTTTTGTAATCCCGTGTTATATTTTCATTCCCTGTATTAGGATTGGACTATTTGTGAAAAATACTTACTAATTAGCATAGGTGAAATTACGTAATAAAACTAAAAACATAATTAAAAAATTGCCTTAACATTATTATTAATTGAAAGAAATTAAAACTAAGCTTAATTCATCATAAAAACCGATGAATAACAGTACATAATGAATTTATAAAAACATTTCTTCATTTCTTGTGTTTTTGTAAATAAGCTTTTAAAAAACGCAGCTCGTCCAGTGGTTCATTATATTGAATAAATAGTTGCCTTAAAACATTTCGTCTTTTAGAACCAACATCTGATTTCATGACAAACAATAATAATATTATTAAAAAGCTTTTTTATTTTTTAGTTAAAAAAATGAATTAAATCAGGACATAAACAACTATACAGTCATAACAGAGAGTTTAAAAACAGTATTTTATCAGGAAAAAATATAATTTATAACTCACCTCAGAAGTTAAGTAATACTAATAAACTACACTAAAGTATACTTATTAAGAGTAAGTATACTACTATATAATAAGGTAACTAAAAAGTAACTTAAGGAGATACAGTACGATTCAATTGACAAAAATCGGTCAAAAAATCAAATCTAATTTTTTTAGTCTAAATTATTTTTTATATGCTTTTCTATAACCTCGCAAAATTTGAAAGCTCTAAACTTAAAAAACACAGAATTATGATAGCTGTACGTTCGTTTTTATTCACATCCCTATGGCAAATCAAAACTTTAAACTGACTTATCTCAGAAAGATAAAATAACTATTTTGTCTTCATTTAAAATGCTAAGGCTTTTTTTCCGTTGTTCCTAATGCTTTGAATTTTTTTTACGAATTCCTAATAGTACATGTAACAAAAGTTGGTATGCATTTTTGAATCAAAGCATTAGTTATTTTTTAAAAAATTATTGAACTCACAATTTATACAATTTTTAAGGAATTTTCAAAAAGCATTCATAAAAAGTATTGTACAAATACCAATCATGTTATCACAAAACCCATACTAAATTTTGTTACACATAGTTTGAGGTACTTGTAAATCAAATTTCATGCGTGTACGTAAATTTTTGTAGGAGGAGTAGCATTTTAAAATCAGAAATTTTAAGTTTTTTCCTTAAAAAATTAAAAGGCTAGCTTTTTATAAATTTTTGAGCACAAAAACGATTTTACATAGCATACACACATAGGTGACAACCAAAATAATTTTTGTATAAATCGTATCATGTCCCCTTAAAACTATAAATAAGTACACAAACTCAAATAACAACTATAAGAGGCTATGCCCACTTAACGCAAATAAACTAGAATAAAAGCAAAAGTTATGCAAAAAAATTAGATTATTTCTACCTAAGAGGTATTTTAGAATAATCCAAAAATAAAAAAATACAAAGTAATATATACGATAATAAAGTTAAAACAAGAGATATCAAAACAATGTAAGTATGAGAATTTTTCACGGTAACGCGTTGCACGTGCAAATGTGTCTCAGTGCATCACATGATTCCGACCTGGAACTGCTTGTTTGTGAATTCAGTCCATTGTAAACTAAATATTTAATGCAAAAAATTAAAATACATCTAGTAGTCTAGTACTTAGAGTTTAAAACTGTTCCGTTAGATTATTTTTCAATATATTTATCAATACGAAAAAAATAATTGCACAAAAAACATTCTACGTACATATTTCATTAAGAAATATATATATATATATATTTCTTAAGAATTGAATATTTAGAAAATTTTGATGAGAAAAAATTTTTAAAGCATGTTACAGACAAAAATTAAATCCCGGGATTTCGTGATTTGAAGAAACACCGAAATCCTGAGGCTGCAAACCCTATTATACAGGGTAAGCACAAAAGATTGATCCTATTTTTAAAAAATCATATCATCGAAACTACTGCACGTATTGCAATAAGTAATATAAGAATCTAAAGAGAATTATACCAAGTTGTTTTTTTTTCAGTTGATGTGTGACCCTTTTGTAACACGGCATACGTCCAATCTCTTATTCAGTTCGTTCCATACATTTTGTAGCATCACTTTATCAATGCTGCACAAATTCTTACTTGACGTCCTCTACTATTTGTTGTATCAATTTTCAATGATACGGCTTGAAATTTAATTATTTTCGTAAAATTTTTCATACCGTTTTCTGCGGAATTCTAAGTTTACAGGCGGCAACTCTCGTACGCAAAAACTCCTTGTCATTGTCGCCATGTTTGAATTTTCAATCATAGTGACCTTGAATATCCTACAACCTGTTAATCATTGGTAGAAAAAAAAACTTGGTATATTTCTCTTTACATTCATATATCACTTATTGTAAGTTCAGTAGTTTCGATAAACATGATTTTTTAAAATCGGATCCATCTTTTGTGCTCAGCCTGTATTTTAATAATAAAGCTGCCTTCAGAAAACATCATTTATGTATATCTTAAAATTTATATTATGTTCCAGAATTCTCATAGTCGAAATTTACCAATACCAATTTCAGAAGTCTCTCTTCTCAGTTTTAAATATCTGGAAAAGGTGAAAAACTTGAGCAAATAAGGATATTAATGGGCGAGGAACAGACTGATTAAGAGCGACTGCTTGACTGAGTGAATGTAAATTTTAATGGCGCAACAGTCGATTTCGTCTAAAATGCGCCTTAGAGTGACTGCGTACAAAATGCATTTGTGTCAACCCCATGTACACAAGCAAGGTAACATTAAAATAAATGCTTATAATTTATTAACGTTATTATAACTACTAACGTACGACTTTAGAAATTCGACTATTGTTTTATATTAAATTGCTGAAATCTAGAAGATGAACCAACATACATTAAATCGAAAATAAAATACTTCTGTTAGTTGCGAAATTGTTTGGACGGCTACAAGTTTTTTTCTTGGTCTTGGTCAGGGGTGACCAAGCTTTTGAATACCATGGGCCACATCTTAAACCGTTTTGCTTTCAAGGAGGAGTTGGAAAATAGAGATGAAAACAGAATATACTTCGCTTCAGTAAACGAAAAGAAATAATTTAATCCTGCAGTTAATTTAATTAATTTATGACTATTTAATGAAGCATCAGTCGGCAGTTATTAAGAATGATCTCTTGTACGAGTGAGTGAATGAATATTAATGTCACACGAAGGCTTTTGGCGACGGACCTCGTAATTTTGAACCATGGTCAAGTGACGTGGACGACACCTGAGCTGGCTACCTCCCTCCTCTCCTAACTACCTCACCACACCAACGGAAGGATTGAGTTATTGACAGATTTAGCGTGCATCGCTTCTCTACACGGCGGGTCTTCAGCGGCACTAGGCTTGAACTGGAAACATGCCTGCCACAAGTTCGTTACCTTGACCACTAGGCTACCACGGCCCCTCTTGTACGAGAGGGTCGCTTCCCTATGATTTTGTAGCTGCCAGTCTCGTTTGGTGAAGATACACTGCTAGCCATTAACACCTAAGTACTAAGAAGAATGAATGATGCAAACATTAAATTCGTAAGAACGGAAGAAGATGCTGGGTATGTAAATGGTTTGCATTGAGCGCAATCGAATGAAACCGGAGGGAGAAACGGCTCCTCAAACTCTGCATAAAAGGAAAGTTAGGCAGGAAGTTTTTCACTCGGAAATCGCATTTGAATGTAGTGTGTTTGTGAGAAGATCATATTTTATCTTTCAACGCCTGTCACAATTCGATAGCAGCAGAATTGCGGCCTATTGAAAATGCGGTTTATCCTTCAGCAATTTTGCTACTCCCTTGGTTGGAATCCTGTGACTGCCCTGTCTTCGAAAACGTCATCTTTCCCTTGAGATAATGCCCATCGTGTCCTAATCTACCTCGACACAGAGGGTATTCGACTCTTGCCCTGACCAGCACGTTCCCTAGATCTCTCCCTCATTGAAAACTTCTGATCATGGGGAGATGACAGGTCGGGGCGTCACCGATTTTCCAGCCCTACGATTGATGAAATGTACTTTATACTTTAAAGCAACATGGAATCACCTGCCTGAATCTGTCATTCAAGCCCAGTTCGACTCGATATTTCTTCGGGTTATAGATCCGTTTTAGCTTCTAGAAACAGTAACTGTGCATACTATTTTCGGATTTTGCATGCCTTTATTGCTTACAATCAAGTTTTATTCCTACTGTGTTGTACATAAACAATAATCAAAAGTTTTGTAATATATGATTTCCTTCCTGGTTTTACAATTTTAATGATCAGCAATGTATCTCTGAGCTGCAGCTGTTGGCACTGACTGAGTGAGTGAATATTAACGTCGCACTGTTCAGCTACACGAGGGCTTTTGGCAACGCACCTCGTAATTTTGAACCATGGTCAAGTGACGAGGACGACACCTGAGCTGGCACCCTTCTCTCCTAACTATATCACCATAAAAACGGGAGCTCTCGACAGATTTAATGTACATCGCTCCCCTACACGGCGGGTCTTTAGTGGTACTGGGCTCGAACACGTGACATGCCAGCCATGATCCGATACATTGACCACTGGATTACCGCAGCCCCTGTTGGCACTGAGAGTGAAATCATTTTGGAATTTCAGTTTATCTGTTCTCTCTGCTATTAGGAGTCCTAGCCCTGACTAGTCCTTTTTAATAGAAAAGTGATAGTATATATATATATATATATATATATATATATATATATATATATATATATATATATATATATATATATATATATATATATATATATATATATATATATATATATATATATATATAGTCCTTTTATATATATATAATAGAAGTATATTCTTATAGATATAATTAATTTTTTAAATGATTGAATTATTGTACGTAAATCAATCTGTGTTGTATCTAATACATAAATCAATATATTTTTTTATTTTTAATGGCAGATTATGAACATTTATTAACAGGGTTCATTAATCTACCTAGTACGTCACAGAAAGCAGGTATCTCTTTTTAATGCGGCACCGTATAAGCGGATACCAATCGCCACAGGTAATTTTGACGCCCAGTTTCCTCCCTAGAGAAAGGCACCTGAGCTCTGACGATGCGAACCTGTATTAGGATTTAATTTTGCCCCTAGGGATCTTTTACATGCCGTATAATCATACGACATGGCCGCTTCTACATCATGAAAATCCATCGACTTAGGCCGGGGTCGAATCCGCAACCTTGGTTACAGAAGGCCAGCAACTAACCAACCACGCCACCCAGCCGACAAATCAATATATTATGTATCTACCATAATATATAAACATTATTTGTGTGCCTTTAAAGATACTTTTAAACCTGCTTGGATTTCGCCAGTCTTTTAATGTTTGGAGCTTCATTTGTTACCGAGAGAAGCAGAAAATCCTTAAAAATTGAATAATTTAATTGCAACCTTGCATTGCTTTTAATCAATTTCTTTGATGAAAATGATTTTTCACAGCTATATGTCTTTGTTTAGCGACATCTACAATTTTCACAAATTTGCTTAGCTCTGAGAAATGTTCGCATGTTAATGAAGGTCAGAAATTAATTAACGTCAGATGATATTAATCTGGAAAAACACAGCCAAATTTTAGTTTAAGGTATGAATTCGTTTTTCAATCAATGTTTTATTTGTATAGGAAGTGTATTCTGTTTTATTCATACAGTAAAAATGATTTTATAAAGATAAAAATGCAATTTTCTTCTCTTACAAAATCATGAAAAAGACTTTCAAGTGTCCCTCGTAATATCTTGATTTCTTTCAGCACTTCTGATCATACTGCTATTATTCTCATGGCCATTGACTTAAATTTTACTATTCTAACAGAGAGTTTAATAGTTTTAATTTAATTCCAAATAAACCGATTCTATTTACTAAGCTATAGAAAGTAATTTATTCTTGTCTTATAGTTTTAAATTTTGATCATCGAGAGAAAGAGAGAGATGAGTTATAATATCAACTATAAAAATTCCAAACTAAACAGCTAGTTTTTTCAAAAACGGATTCTTTATAGGGATTCCTTCTTTGTTCTAAACAATTAAAACTTTTTGCCTTTTTAAAAAATTTACTTAGAATGATAAAAGTTTTATATATATATATATATATATATATATATATATATATATATATATATAAATATTTTTATATATTATATATATATATATATAGGTCAATTTCTACTAACAAGAGATCACACCCAAAAAAAAACCCTCAAAAACACATGACGCGGAAAATCACAAATGAAGGAAAAAAAGGAAACGAGATAATAAAATAAAATGGATGCTGCGTCATGAACATTACTGACTTGGACAGTTATTATATAAAAATTAAATTATATAAAAAGGGGGGTTGAACATGTTTTGGCCAGCCAACCCTTCCCCCTTTTTTTAAAAAAACCTGAGCAAAAAAACCCAAAAGGAAATAATGGATTATATATATTTATATATATAAATAAATATATATTATATATATATTTTTATAAAACCCCCGAACTCTCTTGAGGGTCGATTTTTTAAAAAAACCTTCCTAAGCTGATCTCGCTCAGAAAAAAAACCCTTGTTACAAATTTTTTTTGTAATGAACGCTTAAAATAGTGTAAATAATTTATATCTTATAAAGTGTAATACGTTAATATTACTTTCTGTTGCATTTATTTTATGCTAAAATTGTAATATTCGCAAGCAACGCCGATTCATAAATTATAATGGCAATTCAATGAAAAACAAAGCGAAATGTTGACGAGAGTCAAGTTGGCAACTGCTAGCTACTTTCATAGCTCGAGCTTTATTAGAGCTTTGGGAAAGATTAGACTTATATATACGCTTTCGCGGCATAATTCTTAGCGGGTATTTTTTCTACACTTCCAAAAAATACAGTGGCCGCGGTAAGGTATTGGATCGTGGCTGGCCTTATCACGAGTTCGAGCCCAGTACCACTAAAGACCCGTCGTGTAGGGGAGTGATGCACGTTAACCCTTTATCTACCGCATTATGTTTTTTTCATGCAATATTCCTTTTTTTTTTTTTTTTTGGATCACTAACATTGAAAATCAAGGAATATACATAAATAAAATACTCAACTTTGGGAAATTTAATCAGTTAGAGCTAATTAATTGAAGATATTCCACTGTAAAATTAATTATATACACGGTTCACTTAAAAATAAAGATTTAAATCATTTTTTAAGGTCCTCATTAACATACAAAAAAAAAAATAAGACACTTAAATTTTAACGTTTCCCATTTTTTCAGGACAAAAATCTTTGCAATCCGCTGAAAACACCGTCAGCTGAAAACGTAATTTCTGTTATAAAACTATTCGCCTTCCCCGCTAAAATACTCATCATAGAACCCGTGCTGCCATATATCTAGGAAGAATGGATTTCAAAGAATATTTCTGCTAAGTATTGTCAGAATATTCGTAAAATTGGTTATTCAATGTTATTTTAAAATGAGTGGTACTTATAATTACCGCTCACGCGTGTTGGTAGATAAAGGGTTAAATCTGTCGAAAGCCCAAACGTCCTCCCGTTGGTGTAGTATGATAGTTAGGAGAGGGGGGAGCCAGTTCACACAGATGTCGTCCACGTCCCTTGACCATAGTTCAAAATTACGTGGTCCGTCGCCAAATGCCCTCGCGTTGCTGAACAGTGTCACGTTAATATTCACTCACTCACTCCAAAAAATACAGTACAGTAGTTGTTATTTTTATACTTAAAAAATGCAATATCTGCCTATTCAATTAAAATTATAGCGTTATAAGAGTAACTACTAACCACCAACAAATTATGCAAATTTGTCCAAATGATGTAGTGTGAAAGACAAAGTTTAGCTACTTTAGAAGCTTACCAGAAGCGATAAAAGTATTTATTTTGAAATAAGGATCAATTTGTTACTACCAAATGTGCATAATAAAATCATTAAAAAAAACGTGCATAGAAATAAATTATTAATTTTTATTGTATGTATGGCTCACTATTTTGACGATAATGGCTTACCCATGAAAAAAATCAATAGTAGCTATTCACAAATAAAGACAGATTTAAAACAACCTCTCCCTTCTAAATTTAGTTTTATTCTGAAATTTAAAAAATGGGATTACACTGATCAAAGAAATAAATTAGAAGCGAACGCCTGGCTATGATAAAACAAAAAGAGAAAGTTTTGCTTCACGCATAAAAGATAGATATATGCTGTCGCGGGCTTTTTTGCAGCGCACACCAAAATTGCTTGCAGATGGCAGAATTTTTTCCCACTTACTTGAAAATTATTCGTTATATTTTAGACACTTCATACAATATCTTTATAAATTATAATCTATGTGTTATTCTGATGTATAAGCTATATTATTGTAAAGTTTCATTAAAATCCATTCAGTTGTTTTTGCGTGAAAGAGGAACAAACATCCAAGCAAACTTTCACGTTTATAATATTAGTAATGTGTGATTTCGCACACACACAACCGGTAACATAACATGTTGCCTAATTAAGGGTTTGGCACACAATGCGTTATGGTGTACACTGCAATGATGATTTTGAGTATAGAACAATTTAAAAAAATTTCAAGCAAATTTACAATACCATTGACTTTTTCTATCATTGACGGCGCTCCGTCAATACACACTGATGAGTTTGCTAAAATCAAGTTTTAGATTTTCTAGACAGGATCTTACCGAAATATTATTTCGTGTTAAAGGATATTGCAAAAACAAAAATACCAAAAACATATATTCAACAGAATTAAGTTCATTAGAGTACATTTTATTTAAATAGATATGTATATATGCTTATATTTTATAAAAATAAAAAAATAAAAATAACATTCACAAGATCTTAATGAAGTTTAATACAAAATTTTCCAAAGTTTTTTGAAAAATAAAGCATTTATTTTTGGAAAATAATCTGAAATTTTTCGTTGCATTGTCCTTTTTAGCATCAAATTGTCAAGAAATTGTTCGATGTCGTGCATCTTATTATTTATTTCACCATTGGAATGTGCGTCTAAGTAACTGCGCCTACTTTTCCTGATGTTCCTTGTTTCGAATGACATGGGAAAAGGAGCTGTATTATTCATTTTATTTTTTTTCATTGGAATCTGCATCAATGATATTTTTTGAGCCATGAACAAACTCCAATATGTCTTTCTGCCATAATGGGCACACCATATCGTGCACAAATTATCTCTGCCACCAAAATGTGCCCACATCAGTAGCGCACACAGGATTTTCAAGGAGGGGCTGGGGTTGAAAATTCACCATCTTGTATCATGCTATTTTTGATTTTGTCGATTTTCAGGAACAAAACACAGTAAAAACAATTATTGGGAAAAAATAATTAGCATTAATTAATAAAAATTTAAACATTAATAACAAATATTTAATTAAATTTTTTCGTATTATATACTTAGTTATAACCAATCGGAAAAAATCAAGTGCTTTTGGGGGTCTGGACTAAAGTCTAGTGAGCACCACTGGCCCACATTATCACCATCTACTTCAACGGATTCTTCCGAGGATACAGTAGGTAAGTCCGATAATACAGAAACTTTCTCCAACTTCAGCTGTTGTTTTCCGTATTTTGTTCTTTCCCACAAAGGAAAATTTTTTTTCGTTAAGAGAAAAAGCATGCATGAAAATGCCTAGCAGTTTGTCGGGACCGATGCATTATTTCGTGTTAACCGATTTTTCGTCTTAAGCATTTTCGCGTTAAACGTATTACACTTAGGTCATTTCTTCTTGTTTTGGCATGCAATAACTCCAAACTGGCAAGTTCTTCACAAACATTAAAATTATTATTAGTTCCTCTCATAAATTTTAACTACCCAACATCAGATATGTCCATTGATTCATACAAATCTGGAGAAAAGAACAAGAATGAACAGGGTCTTCAAATTGCTGGAGTGCATCCTTTAATAATTCACCGATATGTTTCACAGCTATCTGCCTTAATATAGCAATTTTTCTGTTTTTCTTTCAATATCTTTATAACTCGTATCAAGATGGCATGAAAATGTTTGGGAGACAAGGTTTAACAATAACCTTCATAATCTTATTAAATATTTATTTTTTCGCTAACGCTGAAGCAGTTTCATATGACATTTCTGTCATTACATTCTGTCTTCTCAACTTACTCTAGCAAATATATTTTTCATTCTGATTTCTTTCTTTTTCTTAGTCGCATATTCTTTTCACAACTTGAATCCATGAAACGAATTTCATATTTTCTTATTTTTAAGTCTGATGCTGTGTTTTATTGTGTCTATTCAACAGTGGCGTAACGGAGAATATTAGGGCGCCCATGCAGACTCAGGTTTTGAGCCCCAAGCCCAAATACGTACTTAGCGTCAATCAAGCTTTGGGCCCCTAGAGTCCTTGGGCCCCCTAGAGTCCTTGACCCCCATGATGTAGGGGTTTTAGGGTGTATGTTGCGCAACTGCTATTCAGATTATATTTTCTATTATGAGAAAAAATACTCTCACAAACAGTACAAAATGTTTTTTGTGGTGAAAAAATCCACTCAAAATCATTAAATTCTTCAGGTTATTTGCACAAGAATTTTCCTATTTAAAAGGATTGGGCTGTCATTTGTTTGGTACGTCAGGAGATGGCGCCACAAATCTAAGCTTTCGATTCAATGGTTAAAGCCCATGTCTACTCATTTAGATACTATAAAACGATAAAAGCTTCCACCACTAAGGTTGGGCGCATTTAAAATAAACGTTGAAACCCGTTTAGCCAAACTGGTGTGCTATTTGTCAGAGGGGGCCACATCAAATGTAATAATTATTGTGGAAAGTTTTTCACTAATTCTTATTATTAAAAGAAGAATATCACCGGCCATAGAATTTCATCCGCGTATCATTGGGTCGTCATAGTGCCATGAATATGAACCAGAGGTAATCTGCTATCGGACGTGACAGCTCCGCAAACCATGATAAGGGCTTTGTAACTGTGTATTGTGACTCACTTGTCAGAGTGGGTTCAGCGAACCTTGCATGCTGAAGTCGCTCTGACATCAGCACTCCTCAAACTCACTTAAGGAAGGTCTTAAGACTTCTTGAGGCCATGGGTGAGTGAGTAAGTGAGTGAATGAATATTAACGTCGCACTGTTCAGCAACACGAGGGCTTTTGGCGACTTGAGGCCACGGTCCTCTACTCAAAAGCAGGCACTGGGACCCCTAAGCAAATGTAGACACCAACTATAACCCTAAAAAGTAGACCGTACATAGTATACGTCGTCAAATACTGGTACAAACAACAACTGAAACAAATAAATGTGCATGACTTACGATTGCACTAACCGGTTTGACCGACAGCCGTCTTTTGACTGAATGAGTAATGATGGTGTGTGGTGGTAGACGATCATCACATATTATAACCAGTTGACATATCGTCCGACATTCCTAGTTTGTTTGAAAATGCAATCGGAAATAACATTTGACCAGTGAAATTATTCGAATCATGATGTTATTAAGGCTGAGTCGAGAACGGTACGATGTCCCCATTGTGATCGTGGCCTTAAGACGTCCCTGCTGGGAAGCGTCTAAATGGGTGTCAGTTGAGATTTCATACTCGTATATATATATATATATAAATAAAATTATATAGTTATATTTATATATATATATATATATTATTATAATAACATATAACAATATTATATATAATATAGGTAATAATATATATATATACTACATTAAATAATATATATATAAACTTCTATATATATATATTATATATATATTTATATATAATATAGGAAAATTTAAAATTCGTCTCTGTTGGAGGGACTTGGGTTTTTTCATATTATGTGTCCTTTAAGGTTTCCACTACGTTTGGAACCGGTGAATTTTCAAAAGCAGTAAATGGATAATATTTTATGATATTTTGCGTATTAATTAAAAATGTATATAAAATTGGGTTAAGAATTAGTATTACAATAAAAAATTATTTAAATTACAATATTTTTGAGAAAAATAATAAATATTTTCAAAATATTCTCCTTTTGTGAAAATGCCCTTCTTTTTAATAATGTTTTCCTTATTAAGTCCAGAACTCTGTTCGAGGATTTTAACTAAATTTTTGAATATATAACTTAGAAGTGGTTTATCCGAATGTTTCTACACCACAGAGGTAAAATTTTTAAGAAAAAGACGCCGATAATTTTTCAAATGGTTTCTCTGAAAAATGCAATTTTTTAAAATATGCCATTCAGCCCCGTACAGAGGAGAAAATAACAGGAAAATATTAACTTAATAGAGGCATTTTTAATACGAAAAAATTGTTAAGAAATTTGCCGATAAATTTTTTTAATTTTTAAAAATCGTTAAAAAATTTTATAACAAAATTATTCTAATCTAAGTAACACTAAAATAAAACATTTATGTGCTTTTTAAAACCAATTTTTCTGAACGTTTGTTAAATAATTTTAAACAAAAAAATTCACAATGATTTTTTCTTTATGAAATAATATTTGCTGATATGGTTTAAACTGGGTTTCCTTATACTTTTTACTGTTTGCGGAGTGCTACGCATTTCATATCATTTGCATTACTCTGTAAGGCTCTCCTTCCCTGAAATTTGCATATTTTTTAGAGTGCTGCCTTTTCAATGTCACGTAAATACAATTTGAAAAAAAAACTAACACTGGGAAAATGTAATTGTATATAATGAGGAAACATCTAAAAAGCTTTTCTATTTTGAGGTCAAGAAAAATCCATTGTTTGACCAACTGTGTGCCACGGAGCTTCAAAGTACGGCGTTAATTTTTAAAAAATCAAATTTAAACTTTTATACAATGTTGATAAGTCTAATTACAAGCAGGAAAATTAATTTTAAAATTTTAGAGAGCATACTTTTTTTTTTTTTTATTGAAAATATTTATAAAATCTTCGTGCACCACAAAATATCACTCGGGGAGCACAGAAATAAGTATTAAACACACATTACAAAAAAAAAAAAAACAAATCTTTTTTTTTTTAATTTTTGATGAAAAATAATTTGTGGAAGAGTATTAAAAAAGGGAATGTTTCCCTATACATTTAATTTATTTTCATGAGGATTGAAATTACATTTATGATTAATTTAATGTATCGGATACCTGTTTTTAGATCTTTATTAATGTTTGAAAATCCATGCAAAAATCAGAAAAATAATCGTCAGTAAAAAAAAGATTTCTAGTTCAGAGAAAATTTCCTCCCCTCCCCCTTCCTCTTTCAAATATAGTTACATTGAAATAAAGTAATAATCTAAATATGAGAAGAAAAATATAAAATTCTGTAGGATTGACATTACGCTTGGAAACTCGCAGAGAAGTGTCGTAAGAACTTTAAGCTTTTGGTTTTAATAAGAATCAATAGATGACGCCACTAACTAAAGAAGTACAGTTCGCTCATTTTTATATAATTTTTTTTGTTATAGCCACAACACCCCGAAACATTAAAAATATTTCTACTCAAAATTATTGTTTCAATCATTTTAAATTAACTGAGATAAAATGTTTCAAGAAAAAATAAAGAAGAAAAAAGAAAAATAAAAGAAAAAAGAAGAATTAAATGCAACAATTGTTCAGAATGATACATTTTTATATAGTAGTAAAACATTCCATTTTTTTTACTAATTTTACCCGTGGTTTTTTTTTCCATAAATAAAAAAGGGGGCTCTCTCTCTCTCTCTCTCTCTCTCTAATTTATAGCCAGATAAGAAAAGTTTTGAAGAAAACAATTCTAGTTTTAAAAAAATATATATTAGGCTGAGTACAACAAGTTGCATAACTTTTAAAATATTTTCGGGGAATATTTTACGAGTTAATAATTAATTTAAAAATTACTAACTTATAATATCCATGCCTAATTCAGGGGCCCCGGGGCTAACTTTCCCCCGCCGGGGAAGGTAAATTCCCGCCCCCTCCGTTTTTTAACAAAATTAAAAGAAAACCCTTTCCCCCGCAATGTTAAAATAAAACGTGAAGGGAAAAAAAAATTGCTATCAATAACTTTGAAGTTTTGATTAGCAAAAAATACTAATTTATTAATTCATGTTTTCGGCGCTAAATTAAAATTAGGGTTGCACAGGAAAAAAAGAAAAGAAAGAAAAGAATCATTTCTAGTGTATAATTATAAAATACAGGTATTAAAAAAAATACTAAAACAAATTATAGAACCTCTAAATATTAAAACTTAATTACACATTGTGAAAATACACATTTAAACCGAGAGTTAAAACTTAAAAGTGTTTTTTTCTTACTTTTAATTCTGAGAATTTTTTTTATAATTTCCTTAACATTATTTATTTTCTTCAGTCAGTTCGTGTTCAATGGCTAATGCAGTCAAGCCGTTTAGCCGATCCTCGGTAGTTGTGGAGCGTAAATTTTGTTTAATTAATATTGATTTAGAGAAACTCCTTTTTTTTTCTCCACTTGCCACACTTATTAGGAGAGGAAGCAATATCCTTAAAACTATTCCGAGATTTCAAGCAAAATCCAGGTTTGACTAAATTTTTAAAAATTTTGATTGAAGTTTTTTTTTTTTTTTTGCAAAGCCAAAACCGCTACTATTTTCGTCTGCCAGGTTCAGCGCGTTTTTTACACTCCCTTCCAAAAAGGGGTTTAAACACGGGAGGGAAAATGCTTTTTTTCGGAAGCCAATCAAATTGAAGAGGATGCAATTCGCTGCAGGGGGGAGATAGTATACAAATATGTTGGGGAACAAAATCGTGCTTTTCATGTCAAGAAATAAAAAAAACGTCTTATAAAAAAGCCAAGTTTATGAAGGGTTATAGAAGTTAATTTGAAAAAAATGATGAAGGTGTTTTAAACTTTCGTACAATTTGTTTTTAAGACATAAGTACTTCATGACTTCCCGAAAAACGAATGGAAGTTCAGGGGGGTTTGGGGGGGGCAGGCGGGGGATGTTGTTTTTTTGGCGTTCATCATTCCGTAATTTCACTTTTTGGAAAAAATTTCCCAAAACCACAAGACGTTGTCCGGGACCGTAGGCGGTGCCAAGGGAAAACCCCCCGCTGAAGATCGATATTTTTGCTTTGACCCAAGGGAACGGGCGACCTCCACGTGTGACATCTTGGTTACAGCGTCCATTGGAAAAGGTATATATAGCACTGACGCCCCGAAAATTACATATGAATGGACGATGCCCGGGACCTGAGTTTGTGTTCCTCATCCGTCCAATGAGGGGGCACGATTAAAGGGGGGGAACATGGTGGGCTATGTCTGATCAAGTATGTTTTGATGTGCAAAATTTGCTCTGGAGCCGATGACAAGCGTATAAGGATAGGCGTAAACAAGGAAACGAAACAGCCCCCCAAAAAACCCGCATTCCAGGCTGAAGCATTATGGTGTAGGGGATTTCATTAAAAGATCCCACACCGACCGACATTTTTTAAAACGGGGTTCGTGATGGCTGTCCGATATCGAGATGAAGCCCTAAACCCTTTGGGAGATTGCGCGCCGCAGGGGCCCTGCTTTTTTTTTAAAGGGAACGGCATTTCCCCATAGAGCTGACATCGTCGATGACTACCTGAAGAGTGAAGGGATTGGGGCGTATGGCGGGGCCCAGATATTCCCCGCCCTTTAAACCCCTTAAAAATCTTTGGGATGCCTGGGCCCGTTTATTTTCCCTTTTCCCCACCTCCAGCCACTCTTTTTGAGCTGGAAACTGCTTTACAAGAAGAATGGCTTTCAAACCCGCTGTGGTTGCCCACCTAATTGAAAAAATTCAAAAGGGGATAAACTTTGAAAAGATGAGGGGGACAATCCCCTATTAATGTCCTTTTTTTTCCATTTTATGCTGTTTATTTTCACTTTATACATAATTTGTTAAAGTCCCCAGTATGACATTATTGATAACCTAAAAAAATTTTAAATATTTTTTTCTTTTTTGTATTGTTTTATGTATAAATATTTTGCTACTTTACTGCCAAATTTTTGTCAATCAAAGCATTTTGTTGTTTTTTATTTATTTTTTTTTTTTTTGCATTTTAATTTCGTGTTTAAATTTTTGGAAGTAGTTTTGATGAATCCCATCAACTAAGGGGGTTCACCGGTGTCGCCCGTCCCGACCCTGGTTTAAAAAATACGTGGTCCGTCGCCAAAAACCCTCGTGTAGCTGAACAGTGCGACGTTAATATTCGATCAATCGAACTCTATGACGTGGCTGGGAGAGCTCAAAATTAGCCAGTGTGTCAATTTCGTCAGTGAGCTCTCGAGCATCGCAAAGCATTTCATTAAAGGTTGTGTCCGATCTAAGATCGTGGCCGCGGTAGCCCAAATGGGATGGTATCGGGCCGTGGGTTGCCTTGTCACGGTTCGAGCCCAGTACCATAAAGACCCCCGTGTGGGGCAGGATACTTAAATTGTCGAGAGCGAAGCGTCCTCCCGTTGGTTGGGGGGGGTAGTTGGGGGGGGGTCCCAGCTCAGGGTGTCGTCCACATCACTTGACCATGGTTCAATTATGGCCCGTCCCCAAAAACCCCCCTCGTGTTGCTGAACAGGGGACGTTAAATATTCAATCAACTGATCTAAACCCTTTGAAAAAGTCTTTAACATTTTTCAAGAGCTCCATAGCAAATGGTAAATCATAGTCTTGTCTGCAAGAGCTTACTTATAGGGATTGATACACTTATAAGATTTTACTTATAAGATTTTGTACCAAATTACAATACAACATAAGAGCTTAAATTGTTTAACACAACTTATATAAAAAAAGCCCAGAACCCTTTTTATACAGTGCTTCAAACTTTCGTACTGGCGACCCAATTTTCAATATAATTTTATCGCCCCCTTATACAAAATAATGTTTTAATGCAATATATATATATATAATGCACTTTGATCTAAAACTACATTCCCCGATCTTAATTATAAACCTTACATCTTCACAAGATGGGAAATTTTAATGTTACTTTTAAGAATATATTTTTAAGTAAATTATATATATATTTTTTAAGTAATGGAAATTATTTGCTATTTTTTTTTCAAATTTTTTTTAAATTAGAACAGATTCAAAATGATATTTAAATTAAAAATTTTTTCCCTTCATCATCCATTTCTAAAAAAATACAAATACCATTAGAAAAATAGTCTAGTCTATGTTGATCTCATCATATTATCACATCTGGAAAAAATTCGGCGAACGTTTGGTTTGGGCTGGGCAACCTATCAGATGTCTGCACAAAACATGTAAAAAAAGTTGTACCTGGTACAATTCCATTCAGTTTTGGTCGAGTCGATACTTCTATAGCTACCGAATCTGTCTTGAAAATGTACATTTTATAATTTACGCGTTAGTTGTAAATCACGGTATGAAGTATTTACGGCGCAGTAGATTAAAACAAAATCATAGATATATTTTTAAGTCGTAGAGAACATTCGATGATAATAAAGTATCAACAAGTACACAGAATAGCATGGTTCCGAAAATTAAATCAAGGATATATTCTAAAAAATACTTAAATTTTGGATTTACTATTACTATTACTGAAAAACCCTGTGTAAAACTTACATGTGTACTTACAAATCTGAAGAACAATATGCGTGGAAGTTGTTTTTAAAACCATAGAAAATCATTTACTCATGTTGGCATGGAATTTTAAAAAGTATTTTCTTGCTGAGGACAACTTGATAGCAAGTTACGAGTGGGTTAGGGATTCATTTCACAATACTTCAGAAGGCCTCTCAACTGCCGAAGAAGAAATCTTCATAGATTTCACATCCAGTAGCATAGTTAAAAGGCAATTTTGAAATAAATAGCTCTTTGAATTTTGGGCAGAGGTGGATGATGAATTTTCTGCACTGAAAACAAAAGCATTTCGTGTACATAAGATTCCTCTAAATCATCATTCCAGATCGGCCGTCTAATAATCCCTTGGGGATTATTTCAAAGGGAAATCCGTCACCCGTGCAAAACAGGCTGCGCGACGGATCAGAACTCGGATAGACTTATGTAAAGTGTGTCCCGTTTTTGTGATGTAACGTGTATATGTTTAAATAATTGTTAAAACTAATAAATTTGTTTGGCCAAAATCAAGGCGTAATTATTCAAATGATGCAAACTTTACTGGCGCAGTCGGCAAGATTCTGCAAACGTATAAAATTAACGTAAATTTAAAAAAAAGTAAAGCCCTCGTTTTCACAAAAACGGAAGCCATCACTCTTGGAATAAAAAAATAAGGTAAGAGCCTCATTTTTATAATATGACTCCTCAATTTGTGATCAGAGAGAAATGAAATATTAATTTATGTCGACGAGTTCTCGAAATGAATATGTAAAAAAATTTTTTTGCACGCCAGTGCTTACTTTCGTTTTGCCATATCAGTAATATAAATGGTAAACTTGTTTGGATACGGCAGTATTCGATAAATTTCGTAAATAACACGACATGTGTTAAGTATATTAGATAATTAAATTTTGTTGTTTGTTTGAATACATCAGTATTCTATATACATGATAAATTTGTTTGAATACGCCAGTATTCGACAAATTTCGTAAATAGCACGACATGTGTTAAGTATTTAAGATAAGTAATTTTGTTTGTTGTTGAAATACATCAGTATTTTAAATTGTAAATTTGTTTGGATACGCCAGTATTCGATAAATAATATAAGAACCATTTGTTGTTTATTTTATATACGGTATGCTTGTGTTAAATAAGTTCTTGTGTTAAGTCTTGCATACACCAGTGTTCAACAAATTTTTGAGAGAAATAACATTCGGATTAATTTTGTAGTTGCAAGTTATTCATATTTAGAGTTTGATTTTTTTCCCCGCTAGAAGTGTTAATTGAAATATTTGGCTGAAATATAATGTATTCCAAAGACTATTTTTACGAGTAATCTGAATGTAGTAGCAATACTGTGAAATTATATGATACATGCAAACCTTTGTAGCGATGAATCAGTAATAACCTCTACACCGGAAATTATTTTTTTTATGTCGTTGGGGATCAGTTTCTTTTTGATTTATTGAATTATATTGCGAAACATTTTTTTTTAATCAAAATTTTTGTGGAATTGTTTCGGAAAAGTAAGATAAATCGTTGGAGAAACTGGCTGGAGTACCTAGACCTGTCGGTCTCTCTCCTATCAGGTAATTTTGATATGCCTTTAGAGAGTTTTACCATTTGCCCATTGTAATAAAATTTTTAGAATATTAAAAATTATAATCATATAGAATATAAATATATCTAATTTTCTTGGATGTGAGAACATAAATTAAATTATAAAAAGAGCTTTAAAAACATAGAAAACACAGTGAAAATGAATTAAAAAAGTGGGCGGAGTTAGCCTAGCCAATCCGGTTGCAGCAAAAACTGTAGATCTTGAGCGCGGGAAAAGTTGATAGAAAACGTGAGTCGAAGTCAGAAAAGTGAAAGGGATTGATCTGATTGGCCGATACGAGAGTTCGGCAGAGGGGGTATAAGTAGATTTGGGAAGGTGATTGCTGCGTGTCCCCCCGGTCGTCGCTGTTAGCGCGCGGGATTCCATAAAAGCGACGGCAACCTCACGGACACTGAAGACGAAATTCACTCTCGTCTCACGAGAAAAAATAACTTCCATCGTCATCGATGCAAGCCAAAACACAACCGGGCTGCTCAAACACGTTGAGGTAGTCATTTGGAAATGTAGTACACTAGAGGGGCGATTTGAAAACCTTGAAACTTCGGGTTTTCCAAAAACAATCATTGAGCATCAGCTCAATCCCTATCTACGAGCGAAAAATGAGGTCGCATACTTTCGAGATGGCTGACAATAAACAGCTTAAGGCTGTTATTCGAGGGCTACCTACTGATTTTGATCAGAAAGAGATCGCGACAGAACTCAAGGGTTTTGGGTTCGATCCCAGCCACATTTCTATTCTAAGGAATAGAAAAACTAATACAAACATGCCACTTTTTTTGGTAGTCCTCAAGAGAACCCAGGAAAATAAAGAGATTTTCCATATAACAAACATAGGGTTTTTTAGAGTGGTTATTGAACCTTTAAAGGAGAAACCTCAGATGCCTCCCGCAGTGTTATACATCGCTGCCAGGAGTTTTTCACCACTCCCGTCTCTGTAACAGAGCCTAAATGTCTTAAATGCAGCGGCAACCATCTCTCACCGCAGAATGCAAAAATCAGCAGCCAAATCCCCAGCTAAATGTGCAAACTGCGGCGGACCTCATCCAGCCAATTTTTCAGGATGCCCCAACAACCCAATCAACAGGAAACAACATAAAGACAAACCCAAAAACAACATCTGGACGGAGAAAGCCAAGGCGCGCGCCCAGAAAGCCACACCACAACAGCAAAAGCCACAATCATATGCCTCGGCAGTGGCGAAAAATATCACACCTAGTTCTAAGGACAACACATTTGATGCCAATTCGATCATGCAGCAAATGGCACTTATGATGACTCAGTGGGAGCATAATCGCAACCCTACAAGAAAACAGTAAAAATAGAGAATTCAGTGCGTTTTTAATAGTAACACTCTCAGGTATACAGTTGATGCAAATGGTGTTAAAAACATTTAGAAGAACTCAAAGATAGCATCATTTATCATAGCCCCGACTTAATCGGGATCCAAGAAACACATCTTCGTCCTCCGGACCAGTGCATTCCAAATTACACTTGTCACAGAAGTGATAGGCTCACACATAGAGGCGGGGGCACGGCAATTTTGTCAAAAATTCCGCAAAGCACCACGCCATCGTTAGTATACTTCAACACCTTTGAAACACAACGGTTATCATTCAGCTAGGGAACAACACCAAAGTCACTATGGCGTGCGTTTACAAACATCCACGGCTCCATTAATGTCACGGAACTCAATGCTATTCTCAGCCATAATAATAAAACCTTACTTTCTCTTTGGAGATTTCAATGCCAAACACGGTTGAAACCCCGGTAGATGCGAAATGCTAACGGTAGTATTCTTAGCAATTGGGCTATTGGCTCAGCTATCGATATTATCGCCCCAGACACTCCAACACATTTCAATCACAACGCTCCCAGCACTATTATTTGACATCGGCGCAGCTAATTTCTCCCCATTCTAATGTTTTTACTGTAAATGAACTTAGCAGTGATCACAATCCAGTTATATTTGATTTTATCACTAATAGTTATCTACCACCTATACCGCTAAGAGCTCTTAAAACTACTAACTGGATTAAATTTCAAGAAATTCTTTATTACAACATGCCAGGAAATCCGACTATAGATGATTTGGACCAAGCCGTTCAAAATTTTAGCAGTATTGTCTCCGGACGCTATTAATTTCTTCCACTTCCACTAGGTAATTAAAACGACTACGCACCCTCCGCCTTCCTATTAACATCAGAGAGCTCATTAGGACAAAAAACAGATTCCGTAAACTTTTGGAACAACACTAGGTATCCCCTTATAAAAGGGAGATCAATGCTCTCATTAGACAGATTAGGATAGAAATCCAAGAACATAAAGCAAGACCTGGAAAAATCTTCTCTCACTATTTTAAATACTGAAGACAACTCTTTGTATAATTTACATAAGAGATTACTAAAAGGCACTTAGACATTCCACCCTCCATGGTCGAGGTGGGTATGGCCTATTCTGATTTCGAAAAAGCGGAGGCTTTCCAAACACCCTCGAAGTCACTTTTAGGGAAAATGCTGAACCCTACGGTGACGATAAGATTGAAAGAAGTCGAAAATTTGGTGAATCACTATTTTGACAGCTTCAATACACTTACACCTCCCCTCACTTCTCCCTAGAAATTCGAGGGCATCATTAAGAAATTACCAAATAGGAAGGCCCTGGCCCTGATAAAATTCAAATATTGCACTTAAGTACCTTCCTATTAACGCTATTACACACCTAACGAAATTTTCAATAGATGCCTCATTAATTGTCACTTTCCTACACAGTGGAAAATAGCGAGAACGTGGTCATGCTGCTTAAGCCAGGGCAAAAAGCACAACTTCACACAAGGACTCAGACCAATTAGCATTAAATTGCACTGCTTTAAAAGGTTTTGAAAAATTATTATTTTAAAAGAATAAAATCGCACTGCAAAGCCATGGGTGCATTCCCCGGAACAATGCGGGTTCCGGGAGGCCGTCTACGCTACACCAGCTTATACGAGTCACTAATAGTATAAGTAGAGGCTTCGCTAGCAAATTATACACTGTTGGTGTCTTTTTTAGATGTCAAGGGCATTCGACAAGATGTGGCATGATGGCCTCACTTACAAAATGATCAAACTCAAATTCCCTGATTATTTAATTAAAATTATATACAATTATTTACGACAGATCCTTTCGGGTCCGTGTAAATAACACTTTCTGAAACGGGCTTTGTCAAAAGTGGAACGCCGCAGGGTTCGGTCCTCAGTCCGTACTTGTACAACATATTTACACATGACTTTCCAGATCACTCCAACGTCAGCATTTGCTTATTCGCAGACGACTCAGCAGCATTGACCCAGGGTGTCCATCTCGATTACACTATTAAACCGCCGCAAAGTACACTCGGCATACTTGAAATTGGTTAGCTTGTTGGTGGAGAATAGCTGTGTGTTGAAAATCACAAGCTATTGTTTTCAGAAAATGGGGCGTCATTGACCCCATTGCGAACTCACACTTTTGATGACAACGAAATTCCAGTGGTCTCGGTCGTTCGTTACCTGGGCTTACTTACACATGGATAATCGTTTAACATACAAGAAACTTACATAGATTATCTTGCCGACAAATTCTGGGGTAGAATTGCGTTTAGCTATCTCCCCTTATTGGAAGAAGCTCTCCTCTCCCTCGAAATAAGTTATTCTTTACAAGCAAGTTTTGCGCCCAGTGATCACGTACGGCTCACCAATTTGGGGGAGCCGCGGCCTGACCACACCAAACGCATCCCGGATTATTCAAAGAGCAAAATTCTACGCATTATCACTAACGCACCTTGGTACGTTAGAAATAGTGTTTCATACACCACGATCTACAAATGGAGCCGATAGATAATTACATCACTAGAGTTCTAGGAATATTTTTACTTCTATTCAGAATCACGACAATCAATTATTAGAGCACAAACACACACTGTTCACGTATCCACATACTAAGCAATTTTGCTTACAAGACATCAAGTGGAATTTGCCCTTAAAGCCGCCGTAATTACAACAAAATTACTTAATTGCTACATTCTACAACATTTAAATGCCTTTAGCAACTCTCATCATAACTTGGTTTCAGTGTTTTAAGCTGTGGTTTCGCGGTAGTACTCACTTTGCGTTTCGCATTCTCGTTTTGGCATTTTGTAAGGATTTCCTTCCTGCGCTCTTCCATTCTCCGTTTGCTTCATTGACGTCACGTTCGTGTCGTCACGCGGCCGGTGTATCTCTCCTTTCTCTCCCCACCGCGGTGGGGGTTGTCGGCTATTGGTCTTTCTTTTCACACTTCTTCCGTCAATTTGGGTATAAGCGTCATCGCTGGCACCCGCCTCATCTAATTTTCGTTTCGTTTTGCTGCGTGTCCCCACACGGGGGAGGCGTAGGTAAGTAATGGTTTTAAGATCAGAGTGTAGATAAGCAGTTTATATTATGTCTACTTAATTTAGACTTTCTGCAAATTAGGGAATTAAAGTTTTCGCGTAGTATTTTAAATTTGTCTCCTAATATATGCTTAATGTGTTGTCGGAAAGTGAGATTTTTATCAATGATGACATCAAGATATTTGGTGTGTTGAGACCAGGGAATTCTTTGATTTTGCAAAGTAATTTCAGGGGGAGGGGGTTGCCTTTTGGAAAAGAGAGAAAACCGCTTCCGTCTTTGTGAACTTATTGAAACAATCTTCACACAGAGAACCATATCTCCAGGTGAGCAAGTGTTCATTTATGTTTTCGGCAAGTGTGTTGAGGTTTCTGTGTCTGCTGAGTATAGTTGTGTCTCATCTGCGCTACAGGCAAATTATAGTGTGCTTAGTACTTTTGATAATATCATTTACATAAAGATTAAAGAGGGTTGGGCGAGAATTGACCCTTGGGCCACTCCCGCACCAACTTTTTAGACGAGTACGTGCGGTGTTTAACAGTGAAGGAACTATCAGAAATGTAAATTAATAAAGAAGATAGAGGGCGGAATGTTATAAGGTAATTAGTTTAAAAGGAAATCAGGCCCGTGTGCCATACTCTATCGAAGGCTTTTGAATATCCGGGAAGGCCACTGTGAACATTCATCTTTGTTATTTCCTTCTTAATAAACTCAACGACTCAGAGGAGTTGGTGAGACGATGGAGACGAGGACGGAACCCGTGCTGCTCCGGAATCGGATGGCCTGCTCTATCGAGATGGTCGTTGAGCCTGGCTAAAATGACTTTCGAGCCAGTTTACTTAGGACTGGGAGCAAACTTATGGGTCTGTAAGATTCAGCGAGGGCTGAATTTTTACCCGGTTTTAAAATCGGTACGACGACCGCTGTCTTCCATGATTTAGGAAAATATCTGAGAGTTAGCATGTTATCAATAATGTTAGTGATCTTAAAAATAGTGAGACGAGGAAATTTTTTAATCATTTTATTGGTGACCCCATCTCTTCCCGGGCATTTTTTAATTTTAATCTTTTCTCGGAAAAGTAATATTTTCTAACTTTGTGAGATTTTGATTGGATCTCATGTCATAAAATGCCATTCTAAAAAAAAAAATTTCCTTTACTTGAGATTAAGATAGTGTACAATTGTGATTTTTTTTTTTTTTGATTGTCATATTTTACTCTATTTCATTTGTGATTTAATTAATTACGATATAATACTTGCATATGTTTATACTAAACGATATTTGATTTTGTATTTGGGTACTTAAGATTGCATTAATATCATATGACATAACTTAAATGTGAAGTTTTAGTTTAGTTATATATTGAGAGGAGTAGTTGCAACAAAAGTTTTTTTTTTTTTCTTCCTTTCTTCTTCCTCATTTTCGTGATTTTATTATTGAGTAGATAGGTAAACAAGTAGTAAAAATGGCTTATTTCGGTAAGGCACGAAAGGAGGATCTTAGGCTATTATGAATCTTATCTATGAATCTTAATGTAGGGAATAATATGAAAATTGTAGATTTGAGTAAACTAATTACCACGCACCCAGATTATGATGAGGAGTTTAGCAAAAATCTACTCACAATTATAGTAGAGGATAGAAAACTTCGAGAACAACAGGAAGTGGTTCGTAAGCAACAGGAATTGGAGGAGAAGGAAAGGCTTGATCGCAAATTTCAGTTAGAAAAATTACGATTAGAGAATGAAAAGCTTTAGGGGTTAACTAGTACACCTGAGGCTAAAGTTAGCATCTTTGAGTTAACGAAAGTTGTACCCAAATTTGAAATGAAAGACGGGGACATAGTTTTGTTTGTGACCTTATTCGAGCGACAAAGAGAGTTAGCATCGAAAAAAGACACTGGGTATTGGCTCTTTTGGCTCTTATGCCAAGTGAAATTAACCAATTAATGGCTCGTGAAGCAGAAGAAAATTTGGCGACTATGATTATATATTAAGGTCTATTGCTGAAACGTTTCAAACTTAGTGCCTGGGGTACTTTCAAGGCAGAAGTTTATAAAACACCAGGGAATCCAGCTCAATCTTGGCGTGATTTTTGTTTTTCGAAATAGTAACAGCTATTTTTAAATTGGCTTGGAGGTCTTGGCGTAAATGATTTTGAGGTTGAAGAACCTCATGATTACAGATCAGTTGGAAGCGACGTGTCCTGGTGACGTAAAAGAACAGTTTGTCGACAACTGGGTTAAAATCAATTGTTCTGGTGACCTGGCTGACAAGCTAGATGAAGATACAAAGTGTGGGGCTAATGTAAAGGGAGCCCACTCGAACGATACCAGGTACAGGCCGACCAAATAATAAGTTTGTCTCGGATAATAAGGGCGCTAGTCTGCAACCAAAAGACGTACCACTTTTCAGGAAAGCTAAATTACCTATAGAGTTAAACACGGGAACAAGTAGAGGTTTTAAGCCTAAATGTTTTATTTGTGTAAATGTAGGACATTTGGCTCGAGAATGCCCGAAAAATACAAGAAAGACACCACCTCGCAATACCAGAAGTAACATAATTACTGCTAAGGGAACTGAACTAGAATCTCTCAAAGAAGTGATAACTGCTAGAGTCTCAGTACCAGTCTCCGTTCCCATCAACACCAGGAAACCAGGAACGAATTTCACTGCTGAAATGACTGAAGCCTTCAAAGACGTTTTGGGAATAGCTTCAAGATTCGCTACTCCAGGACATCCGGAGAGCATGGGGCTGTAGAGCATTGGAACCGCACTCTAAAAGAAATGCTGAATAAAAATATTCAGGAAAACGGAAATAATTGGGATTCTCACATAGTGGACATTGAGATTCTCACATTCACAATTGTGCCACATAGCACCACAGGTGTCTCACCATACCAACTTGTTTATGGTCGACTACCAAACAGCCCATTGAAACTATTAAAGGAGGTTTGGACTGGTGGCAAGGAAATTCCCACTGCTCAAAGTCCATTGGGGAATATTTGAGAGACCTAACTGAAAAATGGAAACAGGCTCATAACTTGGCAAGAGGAAACTCTGAAAAAGTGCAAGCCGAATATGCAAGTAGATACAACCTTAGGTCTAGAGAAAAACGTTTGGCAGTTGGTGACCAGGTTTTGGTACTTATCCCATCGTCGTCTCACAAGCTCTTGAAAAAATGGATGGGTCCTGCAACTATCATAGAACTACCGAGACCTCATACAGCGAGTAAAATGGAGGATGGGGAGTGAAAGGGAACTCCACTTCAATAGAAATTTACGACCGTTTATAGCAGAATTGAGCAAATAGGTCTAATATTTGACCAAGACAATGAATTTGGTGATCTCACTATGCTACTGATTCCGTAGAAATTGAACGTTAATGACATTTACAAACATGTAATGGACAGCTCTGCTGGTCTAGAAAATTCTCAAAACATCAGCTTGCGGACCTCCTCTCTAAATTTTCAGACGTATTTAGGACGTATTTTCAGACGTATTTTCAGACGTCTGTTCCGAATTCTGCTAAGGTAAGGCATTCAGTGAGTTTAATGCCCATTTGAGATTTCGTTCTAAAGAAACTGAAACCTTACGCATACCACGTGGCAACTAAGAAGAAGTAAATAAACAAATTAACGATTTACTTCAATTAGGACTGATCGAGCCTAGTGAAAGTGAATGGGCTCACCCTATCGTATGTGTCTCTAAAAAGGACGGAAGTGTAAGAGACTGTGTGAATTATAGACTTTTAAATAATGTCACAATTACTGATGCATATCCAATGCAGAACGCAAGAGACCTTCTTTTTGAAATTGGCCAAGCCAGATTCATAAGTGTACTAGACTTGACAAAAGGGTATTGGCAAATCCCTATGAAGGATGAGGCCAAGCCTTTGACAGCATTTGTGACTCATTCGGGGCATTATCAATGGAAGGTTATGCCCTTCGGCATGAAAAATGCTGGGAGCACCTTTCAAAGTCCATGGACAATGCTCTGCTCTTGCATCGGAAATACTGCCGCTCATACATCGATGACGTCGCTATCTATTCGACAACTTGGGATGAACACCTCGATCATATCGCCAAGGTGTTTAAGTCTTTGCAAGAAGTAGGACTAAAGGTGAACCTGAAAAAGTGTGCCTTCGGCAGAAAATCTGTCAAGTTTTTAGGTCATATAGTTGGCTTCAGGAAAGCATTCTCCGGATCCGAAAAGGTAGAAACGATTCGGAAACTGAGTCGACCTACCACAAAAGTGAAGTCAGAAGTTTCTTGGGTCTCACGAGCTATTATCGAGATTATATCCCGAACTTCTCACAGTTAGTATTGCCCTTAACTAATTTGACTAAAAAGAACATTCCGAAGGACATTCCTTGGGAATCATCTGCTGAAGATTCTTTCGTTAAACTTAAGGAGGAACTTGTAAAAATGCCTTCTCTGCATACACCAGATTTGTCCCGCCCCTTTCTACTATTCACAGATGCTTCCGCTACTGCCATTGGTGCTTGTTTAGCTCAGCACAATGACCATATGGAGGAAATGCCAATTGCTTTCTTCAGCAAAAAACTGACTTTGTCCCAAATGAAGTGGTCCACGATTGAGCGTGTTAGAGGCGCTTCGTAAATTTGACACTTGGATCTTTGAGTCACAAATCCAGATCATTTCAGATCATGACCCTTTGACATATCTTACCAATAGTGCTCCTCACAGTGCCAAATTGACCAGATGGGCATTGGCTTTACAAAGATACAATGTTAAAGAGTTTCCTATATAGAAGGGGGTAGTGCTCACGGCTTGCTTGCAATTACTTTCTAGACTTAGAATTTCTGAGTAGGGTTTTTTTTTTTTTGTTTGTTTGCATCATTGTTATACATATTCACTAAAAGTTTTTTTTTTTTTTGAAGCATAAGTAAAGAAATAGTAATAATAATTAACATACATGTAGAGTATTCATTATATGTATTCTCTTGGGTTTTCTTTTCTTTGTAAAATTCCTAATTCTATTATGTAGTCTTTTTTGTAATGTATGTATATTTATGTGTCTCCGAGGAGTTATATTATCTGGGGCTCTGCGCTAACCAAATTTCAATTATTTCTCTCTGAATTGTATCCATGTATTTTTTGTTTTGTTTTGTTTTGGTCTATTTTCAGGCGCATCGTCTTCAGACGGATGCTTTTCCAATGGGGGAAGGAGTAAGATTCCTCTAAATCATCATGCCAGATCAGCCGTCTAATAATCCTTGGGGATTGTTTCCAGAAATCATGCCGCGCGCAAAACCGGGCTGCTCGACGGATCAGAACTCAGTTAGACATGTAAAAGTGTGTCCAAATTTTTTGTGTGATGCTAACGATGTATATGTTTAAATAATTGTTAAAACTAATAAATTTGTTTGGCCAAAATCAAGGCGTAATTATTCAAATGATGCAAACTTTACTTATACTATTACCATTTTCGACATCCTACCTTTGTGAAACCGGATTTCCTGTTGTGGCTGCTTTAAAGACAAAATATAAGTCTCAGCTAAATATAGAAAAAGAACTCAGAGTGTCAATTTCTAATATTAAGCCTTCCTTTGAAAAACTTTGCTCTGCAAGACAAGCCCATGGAAGTCACTAATAATTATTAAACTTGTTTTTTTATACTGGCTTAAGTACCCACTCTTCACACGAGTTTATTTTTTTTTAAAAAAATAATACATTATTCTCGATAAAATAGCTTAATTGTAAGGAGAGTAAAACCAAGTGCATGACAATGTATACAAAAAATGTAAAATGATTTTTTGAAATGAATGCTCATATTATAAATAGTTTTGAACGAACTGTAATTAAAAGCCTCACAGAATTAGCATTTAGAATTAATATTAAATAATGAAAAAGAATGTAAAATTCCAATAAAAAATAATTGTGTTATAATATTTAAAGTGAGAAAACTTCAAAATGCTTTAGCCCGGGATCAAGTGTGCATTCGATACTAACGTTAATGTTACCGCGGTGTGACTCACCCCAATCCTTTTTTTTATAATTATTTTTACTATACACAATAAAAATCACAATTTCAGTGAACAATTTAACTAAGAGAAAATATACTTACCTATTTCAAGGAATTTTCAATTTGTCTTTGATAATTTGAGAAGAAATCCAATAAAACTGAATTGTTTCAAATGTGCGTGACTTTAATAAAGGACACAAATCACAGACACTTTTTGCTAGCATTCAATTCAGTGTATTCAATATAAAAATAATATGGATATTAGTTCTAAAAAAGAATTGTTCAACGTTTTTCATTATGCATTATATGTTTCAGAATACTCAAAAAAATAAATCTTGGCCAAATAATTCTTCAAAGGGCTCAATATGCTTATCCATATATCATAAAACTATTTCACATGGAAAAAGGCGAAACAGAAATATATTATTTACAACTTCCCTAAAAAAAAGGGACAAAGATAACCATACCAGTAAGTTCGAAGGTCAGCTAAAGTAATATTTTAGGTTAAAAGAAACGTAATAAAACCTACTCATCTCATTAGGATTTAAGAGCAAAGCAAACAAAATATTTTTTAGTTTGGTTATAGGATCAAAGATAGCTAATGAGCGCTTGGAGTAGAATCTTTTATTTTTGATGACATAATTTTGCCAGATGATATATATAAATCATATCAGTGTAAATCTGTATTTTTTTTTATTATGTAGGAAAGTATTTTATTGTGCTTAATTCCAGTAAATTAATTTTTTTAACCTTTTATTTTCGATATGCTCGTGCCCCCCCTTGGGGGACGCGCCCCACAGTTTGAGAAACACTGCTTTATAGAGTTGTCAATCTCCGAATTATTACAAACAGCAAGTAAAGCATCGTATATCCCTTCTACTTGATACCTTAGTAGTTTTAATGCATCTATTCGGCTTTTTCCCAACGATTTTGTTTGAAATTGTGTTCACCATATTTTTATTTCTGTAATGCTCATTTTTTGCTTCCACTTTAATTAAATAGTTTTATACTAGGAACAACAGAAAAAAATACAATTAATATTCTTTCACATTAATTATTGTTCTGTAACAATAAAACTTTAATTAAATCCTTTTTCTGTGTTGCTTTTTATTTCTGTCATAACTTTAACATTCTTGTTGTTGCCTTTTTTAAAGATTTTAAATATTGATATAGATTGGAACCTATTATATTAATAGATTTTTTTCCTTAAATATGCATATACTAAAGCTTTTGAACCTGTTCACAATCACGAAAGATACATTTTAAAGGATTTTTGAGAAATATAATAATAAAATGAAACAGTAAATAAAAACTATTGCAAACTGAAAACACCGACTTTTTAATTTTTAGTGCACCAGTGTTCTACGGAACACTGATTAAGAGCCTTTCGTTTATGTCTTGGGTGAGTGGTTATGTTCTGAAACTTTTTGATAAGATATTGAAATAGGAATTCCAAATATTTTATATTTGTATTCGTTGCAATTAAACGATTGAGAATTAAAGCCTGTATGTATTAACCACAAATAAAACATATTTTAATAAGATTGAAACAATTTTAAAAATGCTTTGGAAGTTATTCAGGCTTAAAGTCATTGTTGTTTGCTCATTAGGACTGCTAATTCTATGTTATTCTGATATCACTATGTATTCAAATGAATTATCTATTTAATAATCGTCTTTCGAAATTTAAAATTCACGCCTGAAATTTTGCAATTTATCTACAGGATGTTTTTGCATTGAGTTAAATATTTGTATTTTTTTGGTTTAAAATCCTAAAGTATTTTAAATATTTTCTTAAAATTTCTTCCCATATTAAACTGCAGATAATTTATTAACTTATTTTTAAAAAATTTCCGTAATATGCATTTTAAGGAACTTTATTAGTAGCATACAGAATGTTTTACAGATATTATACATTTTTTTATGTATTTTTATAATTAATTATACACATAATTATACTAAATAAAATAACCAAACAACACAAAATTGGTTTTAACGTGAGGGAAGAATCTAGCGCTACACAATAACAAATTTTCAACATTTAATATCAATCTTGTCAGGTTTAACCTTAAATCTCCTCTGTTAGTTGTGTCTAGGTTCTTTTTTTGTTTTGGAGATTGGCAACTGCGTTGAAACTCCTTCTTACTAGGAAAAATAATTAAAAACACACACTTTCTCACGATATTTCATAATTCGGGACAAATAACAGGTTTGCCTTTTTAAAGCCATAATTGCTGGCATCCGTTTCTAAATTTTAAAATCTTCATGTGTGCATATCACGATCAGTTCCTGTTGTCATGTGACATTTTTTTTCAAAATGACCATATAAATTCATTCCCTACTGTGGTATTACCATAGTCAAAGCATTCTCAAACCTGGTTTCAAAACCTGAATAAAAGGCAATTAAATGTTGAACGTAGTTTAAAACATGCTGACAGATTGTCTGGGCTAATTTGAAAAAATTCTGGACCTCCAGTATTATACTTCTTTAGTTTAACTCTGGAAAAAAGGGCTGAAATGGTTCCTGTTTTAAAAAAAATTATGCTGTCCCCTTGTACGGGCTAATTAACCTCATTAAATTTAGTAAATGAATCTGCTGTGTAAGTAAAATTTGGTTTCCACTTGATTAAATTTTCTTTTAAAAATTAAGTCACGATGTAGTTTAATAAGAGCCAATATCACATTTACACCTCATTGACCCCCAAATTATTTTTTTGCAGACGTGGACCTCTTGCAGGTTGTCATAAACCCCTGGGGGTATATATAAACTACTTTGGGAATCACTGGTGTAAAAGATCTTAATTTAAAAGGTATCGTACAAATTTCCTATACTTAAAATGCATATATATATATATATATATATATATATATATATATATATATATATATATATATATATATATATATATATATATATATATATATATATATATATATATATATATAAATTGTTCAAGTTTTAAAATTTAATCTTACAAAATAGTGACTATCTTAGCGGTCTTAGAATAGATTAGAAAAATCATATGTTTACTTCACGTATAAACAATGACAATTAAACTATGGTTGCGGACGCCGTTTCTTCTCTCAAATGATCCAAAGGGATCCCCAGATGAAAGTGGAAATATGTTCATAAAATATAATAATACCTTTTTTAAATACAAATACTCAGCTTGATTTTATATCCACAGCTCTATTTAGTAACGGTAAAGCAAATCAAAACGAAAAACTCAAAACTATGTACACAATGTTGCCATACAGCACAAAACTAAGTAAAAACTAAAACAGTAATTTTTGGATATAGTTGGACAGCTTGAAAAATAACTTACAACATGTTACATACTCCCACCTGGCAAAGTGAAGCCTTTGAACTTTTTCAATCTAAAATAAATTAAACTTTAACCATGCAATACATTGTATGAATATATATAACACTTAATTCCTCTAAAAATTTGAAAAAAGTTCACAAACCAATTTTGCGAGAATTTTTATGGTCCTTTCAATCTGAAAAGGTTTTGGTAGGGGTTTCTCCTCAGAATTATCAGTACTTTCAACAGGAGAATCGGGACATAATCAGTTGGTGAATCCAAAACATGGTCAGCAGATGATTCAGGAGTTTTCTCAACAGGTAGGCTGGCTTTCCTGAACTTTAAAACACTAATTTCAGTTTTAGCTGATACTTCCAATGGATATAGCCTTTGGAAGGGACGAATCCTCTCACCATGGGAGGTTCTAATTCTAGCTACTCGGAGAACTCTATCCTTGCCAGGATAAACCTCCAAGACAACACCAAGAGGCCAGTCAATTAGTTAAAAAACAAAAATAAACTTATTGAATACAACTTGGTATGAAACTTACTGGAAAAAGATCCCAGCATGTAATTTTGTTGTTTCATTTTCTCACAGGTCTTATATAGTAAATTCTTTGATATCATCGCCAATTTAGTGTTTTTCAGAAAATTTGGATTTGATAAATAAAATAGTTTTGGAAATAAATAATTCTTAACAATATTTCAAGGTTTTATTTCAATCTTAAGACTACACAGTACAAATCTCAAATATACCGATTTTTTTATTGTTGTTGTTGCTGTTTGCTTATTTCATTGTACAACTTGCCGCCAATTTTCAGATCTCATACCGAATTAGTTTTCCAGATATATGAAGTTTTTCTGTTCTTAGGTTTTAGTTTTCGGTTTCATTTTAAAAGTATTTTTCACTCTTAAATTAAAGTAATTAAAATATTTTTGTGTACAATGGGCTTTTCAGCATGTGGTTATTAATTTCAATTTTTCACTACTAAAATCATGTCTGTGATTATGTTTTCAGTTTTTCGATTCTCTCTTAGTTACTTAATTTAAATTGATTTCATGGCCAATTTTTTGTTTTAAAAATTAGTTTTATAACTTAAACTTTATCGTCAATTTTTTCTGTTGAGAAAATGCCAAGGCAAAACGTAAAAACAATTTTTCGAAGAGATGGAATATTACCGAAAATGATAAAGCTAAAACCACTCTCAATTGATACTGCAAATAGACTTCTGAATACAAGTATTTCAGATAAAACACTAAATATTTCATCATGTGTACCACACCCATTATGGTAAACATACTGTGGTACTATATTATAGTATTTTAAAGTCGTACAACAAAATACTCAAACTTGCTAAGCTTCCCCAACAGAAAAAAATTAAATTTTACGTACAAACCTGGCGGAGTTTTTTTAATTTAAGTTAGCAGCCTTATTATTGTGTACACATAATGCTTTGCATTTCAAAACTTTTGTGTGTGAAAATATTAGGTTAATATTAAAGCTGAATAACCTATATTCGTAAAAATGCTATCAGTATTATGCAAAATATATATTTTGAATTAGAAAAATGTTTTCAGTCATATTTAATTAAAGTAGTGCTTTTAATGTAGGAATACATCGGTAACATATTAAAACTTAGAGCTTTACGGGCATTTTTAAGTTTTGTTTTATGCCTTTATATATACATACAAACTTTAAATGCGTTTTCAGACTTCTAATTTTTGAAGTGAGTGAGTGAGTTTGGTGTTTTATGGCGCAAGAGCCAGTTTTGGCTATACTGCATACTTCATAGGTCTGTGTGGTCTGGATGGCAAAAGAAATCGGATGACAAGATGGAGGATCGAAAATAGAGAAGGATCACTGGGGTACCCCGGGGTCGTGACGCACCCGTCGTTTACCAAAATGAAGTAAACCCTTGGGAAAAGGAAAAAGACTAGGGTACCTCAGGATTGTGACACCCGTACCCACCTAAAAAGAGGTGAGCCCCGAGGGGCATCTAATTTTGAAGATATGTTTTTCTAAGCCCTGGGGTATTTTATTGTTCAAGATAGATATTTGAAATTTTTTGTATATTCTCCCAAGCGTATGCTCTATAAAGAAGTTAGTATGGATTTAAGTCTAAATATTGCTCAAGTTTTCAAAATGTTAAAGGATTAATATTTTTAAAACTTTTGTTTTTTCAGGTTTAGCTAGAAAAATAAGTATTAGAAATCAACAAAGGGAACTGATTTTCAAATCCTTACCTTTAACTTTGCTTACAATAATACAAAACATAAATTACTTAAAATTACTAAAAAACTTAAAAGGTTGAACATTTTATAAAGGTTTAAAAAAAGCTTTCAAAATTCCTAATTTTTTAAAATTGTAAAATAGGTGAAATTCCCTTATGATACATGCAAACCTTTGGCAGCGATGAATCAGTAATAACCTCTACACCGGAAATTATTTTTTTTTATGTCGTTGGGGATCAGTTTCTTTTTGATTTATTGAATTATATTGCGAAACATTTTTTTTTAATCAAAATTTTTGTGGAATTGTTTCGGAAAAGTAAGATAAATCGTTGAATGGCACCAGATACTAGACCTGTCGGTCTCTCTCCTATCAGGTAATTTTGATATGCCTTTAGAGTTTTACCATTTGCCCATTGTAATAAAATTTTTAGAATATTAAAAATTATAATCATATAGAATATAAATATATCTAATTTTCTTGGATGTGTGAGAACATAAATTAAATTATAAAAAGAGCTTTTAAAACATAGAAAACACAGTGAAAATGAATTAAAAAAAGTGGGCGGAGTTAGCCTATGTGAAATCCGGTTGCAGCAAAAACTGTAGATCTTGAGCGCGGGAAAAGTTGATAGAAAACGTGAGTCGAAGTCAGAAAAGTGAAAGGGATTGATCTGATTGGCCGATACGAGAGTTCGGCAGAGGGGTATAAAGTAGATTTGGGAAGGTGATTGCTGCGTGTCCCCCCGGTCGTCGCTGTTAGCGCGCGGGATTCCATAAAAGCGACGGCAACCTCACGGACACTGAAGACGAAATTCACTCTCGTCTCACGAGAAAAAATAACTGTCATCGATGCAAGCCAAAACACAACCGGGCTGCTCAAACACGTTGAGGTAGTCATTTGGAAATGTAGTACACTAGAGGGGCGATTTGAAAACCTTGAAACTTCGGGTTTTCCAAAAACAATCATTGAGCATCAGCTCAATCCCTATCTACGAGCGAAAAATGAGGTCGCATACTTTCGAGATGGCTGACAATAAACAGCTAAGCTGTTATTCGAGGGACTACCTACCCGGTTTTTGATCAGAAAGAGACACTTGACAGAACTCAAGGGTTTTGGGTTCGATCCCAGCCACATTTCTATTCTAAGGAATAGAAAAACTAATACAAACATGCCACTTTTTTTGGTAGTCCTCAAGAGAACCCAGGAAAATAAAGAGATTTTCCATATAACAAACATAGGGTTTTTTAGAGTGGTTATTGAACCTTTAAAGGAGAAACCTCAGATGCCTCCCGCAGTGTTATACATCGCTGCCAGGAGTTTTTCACCACTCCCGTCTCTGTAACAGAGCCTAAATGTCTTAAATGCAGCGGCAACCATCTCTCACCGCAGAATGCAAAAATCAGCAGCCAAATCCCCAGCTAAATGTGCAAACTGCGGCGGACCTCATCCAGCCAATTTTTCAGGATGCCCCAACAACCCAATCAACAGGAAACAACAAAAAGACAAACCCAAAAACAACATCTGGACGGAGAAAGCCAAGGCGCGCGCCCAGAAAGCCACACCACAACAGCAAAAGCCACAATCGTATGCCTCGGCAGTGGCGAAAAATATCACACCTAGTTCTAAGGACAACACATTTGATGCCAATTCGATCATGCAACAAATGGCACTTATGATGACTCAGTGGGAGCATAATCGCAACCCTACAAGAAAACAGTAAAAATAGAGAATTCAGTGCGTTTTTAATAGTAACACTCTCAGGTATACAGTTGATGCAAATGGTGTTAAAAACATTTAGAAGAACTCAAAGATAGCATCATTTATCATAGCCCCGACTTAATCGGGATCCAAGAAACACATCTTCGTCCTCCGGACCAGTGCATTCCAAATTACACTTGTCACAGAAGTGATAGGCTCACACATAGAGGCGGGGGCACGGCAATTTTGTCAAAAATTCCGCAAAGCACCACGCCATCGTTAGTATACTTCAACACCTTTGAAACACAACGGTTATCATTCAGCTAGGGAACAACACCAAAGTCACTATGGCGTGCGTTTACAAACATCCACGGCTCCATTAATGTCACGGAACTCAATGCTATTCTCAGCCATAATAATAAAACCTTACTTTCTCTTTGGAGATTTCAATGCCAAACACGGTTGAAACCCCGGTAGATGCGAAATGCTAACGGTAGTATTCTTAGCAATTGGGCTATTGGCTCAGCTATCGATATTATCGCACCAGACACTCCAACACATTTCAATCACAACGCTCCCAGCACTATTATTTGACATCGGCGCAGCTAATTTCTCCCCATTCTAATGTTTTTACTGTAAATGAACTTAGCAGTGATCACAATCCAGTTATATTTGATTTTATCACTAATAGTTATCTACCACCTATACCGCTAAGAGCTCTTAAAACTACTAACTGGATTAAATTTCAAGAAATTCTTTATTACAACATGCCAGGAAATCCGACTATAGATGATTTGGACCAAGCCGTTCAAAATTTTAGCAGTATTGTCTCCGGACGCTATTAATTTCTTCCACTTCCACTAGGTAATTAAAACGACTACGCACCCTCCGCCTTCCTATTAACATCAGAGAGCTCATTAGGACAAAAAACAGATTCCGTAAACTTTGGAACAACACTAGGTATCCCCTTATAAAAGGGAAATCAATGCTCTCATTAGACAGATTAGGATAGAAATCCAAGAACATAAAGCAAGACCTGGAAAAATCTTCTCTCACTATTTTAAATACTGAAGACAACTCTTTGTATAATTTACATAAGAGATTACTAAAAGGCACTTAGACATTCCACCCTCCATGGTCGAGGTGGGTATGGCCTATTCTGATTTCGAAAAAGCGGAGGCTTTCCAAACACCCTCGAAGTCACTTTTAGGGAAAATGCTGAACCCTACGGTGACGATAAGATTGAAAGAAGTCGAAAATTTGGTGAATCACTATTTTGACAGCTTCAATACACTTACACCTCCCCTCACTTCTCCCTAGAAATTCGAGGGCATCATTAAGAAATTACCAAATAGGAAGGCCCTGGCCCTGATAAAATTCAAATATTGCACTTAAGTACCTTCCTATTAACGCTATTACACACCTAACGAAATTTTCAATAGATGCCTCATTAATTGTCACTTTCCTACACAGTGGAAAATAGCGAGAACGTGGTCATGCTGCTTAAGCCAGGGCAAAAAGCACAACTTCACACAAGGACTCAGACCAATTAGCATTAAATTGCACTGCTTTAAAAGGTTTTGAAAAATTATTATTTTAAAAGAATAAAATCGCACTGCAAAGCCATGGGTGCATTCCCCGGAACAATGCGGGTTCCGGGAGGCCGTCTACGCTACACCAGCTTATACGAGTCACTAATAGTATAAGTAGAGGCTTCGCTAGCAAATTATACACTGTTGGTGTCTTTTTTAGATGTCAAGGGCATTCGACAAGATGTGGCATGATGGCCTCACTTACAAAATGATCAAACTCAAATTCCCTGATTATTTAATTAAAATTATATACAATTATTTACGACAGATCCTTTCGGGTCCGTGTAAATAACACTTTCTGAAACGGGCTTTGTCAAAAGTGGAACGCCGCAGGGTTCGGTCCTCAGTCCGTACTTGTACAACATATTTACACATGACTTTCCAGATCACTCCAACGTCAGCATTTGCTTATTCGCAGACGACTCAGCAGCATTGACCCAGGGTGTCCATCTCGATTACACTATTAAACCGCCGCAAAGTACACTCGGCATACTTGAAATTGGTTAGCTTGTTGGTGGAGAATAGCTGTGTGTTGAAAATCACAAGCTATTGTTTTCAGAAAATGGGGCGTCATTGACCCCATTGCGAACTCACACTTTTGATGACAACGAAATTCCAGTGGTCTCGGTCGTTCGTTACCTGGGCTTACTTACACATGGATAATCGTTTAACATACAAGAAACTTACATAGATTATCTTGCCGACAAATTCTGGGGTAGAATTGCGTTTAGCTATCTCCCCTTATTGGAAGAAGCTCTCCTCTCCCTCGAAATAAGTTATTCTTTACAAGCAAGTTTTGCGCCCAGTGATCACGTACGGCTCACCAATTTGGGGGAGCCGCGGCCTGACCACACCAAACGCATCCCGGATTATTCAAAGAGCAAAATTCTACGCATTATCACTAACGCACCTTGGTACGTTAGAAATAGTGTTTCATACACCACGATCTACAAATGGAGCCGATAGATAATTACATCACTAGAGTTCTAGGAATATTTTTACTTCTATTCAGAATCACGACAATCAATTATTAGAGCACAAACACACACTGTTCACGTATCCACATACTAAGCAATTTTGCTTACAAGACATCAAGTGGAATTTGCCCTTAAAGCCGCCGTAATTACAACAAAATTACTTAATTGCTACATTCTACAACATTTAAATGCCTTTAGCAACTCTCATCATAACTTGGTTTCAGTGTTTTAAGCTGTGGTTTCGCGGTAGTACTCACTTTGCGTTTCGCATTCTCGTTTTGGCATTTTGTAAGGATTTCCTTCCTGCGCTCTTCCATTCTCCGTTTGCTTCATTGACGTCACGTTCGTGTCGTCACGCGGCCGGTGTATCTCTCCTTTCTCTCCCCACCGCGGTGGGGGTTGTCGGCTATTGGTCTTTCTTTTCACACTTCTTCCGTCAATTTGAATTTATAAGCGTCATCGCTGGCACCCGCCTCATCTAATTTTTCGTTTCCCCAAATTAAAAACACGTGCATCTAGTAAAAGGGACACCAAAAACATAGACATAGGATAAATATGGAATTATGATGGGTTTTGTAAATACTCTC
This sequence comes from Trichonephila inaurata madagascariensis, assembly GCA_019973955.1. Lineage (NCBI taxonomy): Eukaryota > Metazoa > Arthropoda > Arachnida > Araneae > Nephilidae > Trichonephila > Trichonephila inaurata. The sequence goes on from BMAV01023760.1 coordinate 65,008, forward strand.
CTTTTTCGAATTTTGATTTGGGGGCTAATTATTGTCCTCATTAGTTATTTTCTTTCCTCAAAGGGAGGGATAGTTTTCTCTAATTAAATTTTTTTAATATTTATGAATATAATTCAATGGAATTGTAGGGCTAAAAATAAATCCATATGGTTAAATATCCCTCCTTTTCTGAAGGATATCGGGATTTTTCAAAAAACCCTTTTTTTATCAATTCACGATAATATATATTTCCCAAATAAAACAATTTTTAGAAAAGACAGAAGACAGATCGGTGGTGGTTTAGTAATAGCTGTTCCTTCAAATATTTCTGCACAACAGATTCTATACATTTTTCAACAAATCAAAAGATTTAGAAGTCCTCGGGTTAAAAATAGATGTTCGAAATATTTCATTTTATATTGTAAATATTTACTCCACGAGGGATTTAATATTATATTGATTAAATGTTTTCTTGAATCCCTAACGGCTCCAATATTCATTTTTGGTGATTTTAACCTTCATCACGATGTGGGATCGAATCACCTCAAGGTATAGTAATGAATTTTTTTTTGAAGTTACTGATTCTAATTTGGTTCTTTTAATACGACTGTTCCACATATAGAAGTTCAGCAGGTACAGCATCATTAATAGATCTCACAGTTTGTTCTTCAAAGCATGTCTGGATACGCAATAGTTATGTTTTAGATAGCTCTTTTGAAGTGATCATAGCCCAATTATTACAGAGCTTTTCTTTCAATTCAAATAACAATTTTAAAAAGTAAACTGGCAACTGTTATGAACGAAACGCATTTTATTTTAAATAATCCCCAAAGTTTATTCTGAGAATCTTTCAATAAGATATCACAAGTTATTACTAATAATATTAGGGGAAATTAAAGTTTCGAATAGATCCTTCCCACCATGGTGAAATAGTATCTGTTATAAATTTATAAACTAAAATATTTTAGGAAGAGAGCTTTAGAGATTTCACCTGAATTATGGATCAGATATAAACAATATGCGAGACAAACTTAGATTCCACATTAAAATGCCAAAAAAAATGTACTGGGACAAAAAAATGCAACAATATTTTAATCCCAAGATGTTTTTAATATTCTGAAAAATTTTCCACAGTTACTGACACCGATCAAAAACTTAATATTCTTCAACTTAATAATAGGTTTATCACTCATCCTCAATTACAAGCAAATATGCTTGCAGATCATTTTGCATCTAAAAATGCCTATCATGAACCACTTCCTTTGGATTTTCTCAACGATAAAAATAACCTTCTTAAGGGGTACTTCACAAAAATCAAATTAAAATCGTTTTTTAAATTTTTTGATTGAAAAATAAATACCACTTTTTTTTTTCCCTAATGCAATTTAAATTTTTTATGAATTAGAAGTTTTTTAATTTTTTTTAAAAGTTGTTTACTTTTGTCAAACCCTCAAACAGCTGACTGCCACCCCTTTCAAATCAAAACAAAAGACACACTACCAGCCTTATCAAATTTTTAAAATTGATCAAAAGAATTATTTTGATCAGCAGCTTATTCAAAAAAAGTAAGTGAATAGTTGTAGCTGTTTATTTTTGTAGCTTCCCACGCTTTTTTTAGCTTAAAATAACGAATTTTTTTGTTTGCAGAATCGGTTTTTTTTTATCAAAATGTTTTTAATAAATATGCCCCAGTTTTTAAAAAAACACTTAAAACGAAATTTTGGGAAAAGTAGGTAAAAACCAAAAAACCGAAATTAAAGTTGATAACAGTCAACAATTTTAACATAAATTTAAATTTGAAAGTAAGTTAGGTAAGTTTAAAAAAGGTATGCTTTTAAAAATTTCATTTGAATTTTTGTAAATGCTGATTGTCTTTTTTTTTGTGCTTTCAAACAACTTTAAATTTACATAAAAAAAAAAAACAAGGGGTTTTTAATTTTTGGTTTTAAACCCGGGTTTTTAAAAAATTATAATTTTTTTGGGATTTTTGTGGTGTTATTAAAACATTTCCTAATACTAAGTTTACTAAAGTAGTAGTTAATAAAAAAAGATACAAAATTACATAGGAAACTGGCTTTTTATTTTTATTGGGGTTTTTAAAAAAAGCAGTTGGAAAATATTTTGCGAGTTATGAATTTTACCCAAAAAAGCGGTTTTGCAGTCCATGCATAAATTAAATAACCAACATAGAAAGTAGCCGGTCTATGACTTTAAACCCCGAAACAATAATGCAGTAATAAATAAAAGGAGGCCCAAATGTACCGGTTTGGGGACCCAAAAAGGGGCCACTTTGGTATTGTTGGGGGTTTAGGGGACCTTAAAAATTTGTTGATGCTAAAAATTATCAAAAACTCATGAAATTTTTAACGACAATTCATTGCAATGAGTGTTCAGAAATTACTTTGGGGAAATAATACGGGAAGGGAAGGAAGGTCCTTTGTATCTTCCATCGCTAAAAGGCATTGCACAATTTACGATATACACTATTTGAACTATATTGGAACTCTAAAAACAAAGCAGTTTTGAATCTAAATTTTAAAAAGGGGTTTTAACTTTAAAAAATTAGAATGTGTTGGATGTTTTGTGTGTGAGAAAAGGCGGGGGACCCTCAGGGTATTAAAAATTAAAGGCAAAGGCCGAGGAAAAAAAATCCTAGGATGGCGAATAGATTGGATGCGAAAAATAAATTGAAAAAGATACTACATTTTGGCTATTAAACAACTCCCCGTTAACTTGTCAGCCATAAAGGGAAGCTATTTAAAGGGTATTTTTTGAAAAATCCTAGATTTTAAACACGAATTTTTGCCCCATGGTGACTTGTGGTGTGATTAACACATTCAGCGTAAACACACATATAAGAAGATGGTTTTGCCCATATGTGTTACCATAAGCATAAACAAACTTACCATTGCAATTAGGAATTGCATAAAAAAATATTTAGGGTCTCTAGTCTTGCACTTTTATCTAGATGCTTGTTTGATAAAACTCAAAATTTTGAAAACGTAAATAGTTTTTTTCAAAATTCCCAAAAAATGTATATGTGAACTTTAAAACTAATTAGGAATGTTTTTATAGAATCAAAGTGTTATTACTAAATTAAAAAATTTTAGATGTATTAAGCATTCAACTCCGGATTTAAAAAGTCGAGCGTTGCAAGTTAGATAGCTGCATTGAAAGCAAAATAACCAGTTTTTCAATGAACCAAAAACTAGAATTAAAACAAACAATTAAAATGTGACAAGAAGATAATCGCAGATGATACCAGCAATTCAAGTTATAGTTCTGGTATGCATTAGTTAATAAAAAAAGTTTTTTCTTTAAATTTTATTTCCAAAACGTAAATTTCGACACAAAAGGAAAATTTTGAAAAACTACTTATTTTATAGCCTTAACTTTTCACATGTTTTAAATATACAAATAATTATTTTAATGAGAGATTTTTTTCAAAATTTTATTCAAAAATTTTTTATGGATTAAAAAAGTACAAAATTTTTTTACCGTTTTAAAAAATTTTTTACGTGTTACCCCAATGAATTTTAAAAAAATAATCAAAATTTTGAAAAATGCCTCATTAAATTAATAAAAAAAAACAATGAATGCACAAAAAAAAAACGTATAACCAGCCAATTTTTAAAATGTTCCTTTTAAAATTTGGGATTTTAACTGGGATAGGAAAATGCTGCTGAAGTGACCCTTTAAACCATTTCTTTTTTTAAGCATAATGCAATAAAAATTCAAAAAAAACAACCCTGGAGCTGATCAATTGGCAACTTTCTTTAAAAAACGTCAATATCAACGTAATGTAATTTTAAGATTTTTCAAAAATTTTTGATAATGCAATTGTTAACTCCTGGAAGCAGCAATCATTCTCCCCCCATTCCCAAAAAACAAAAGATAAAAATAAAAATGTCTTCCACCCCAAAGTCTATTCGATTTTCAAAACCTTTTTAAAATTCCAACTAATCGTTTCTTTAATAAACTAAAGAAAAAAAAACCATCCCCAACATTACCGTTCCTTTCAAAGATAAGAAGGCTACTTATCTTTTAAAATAAGGCAATAATGAATGCAAAATTCAAAAAATTTTTTTTAGGAATAAGTTTAGACATTAAAAGTATACGATTCTATTTACGTGGATGGTCTTATTTATAAATGTTTACAAATTGGTAAAAGGGCATACAAATTGGGAAAATAAATTTCTCAATCTGAAAGTTTTAATTAAAATGGAGGGTTATTTTTCTTCTTTGTTCCGCAGGGTCTAGCTCGGATGTCCTATCCCCCTTTTTATACTATTTATATGAACGCATTTTATACCCAGAGTCCAAATTGAATGTTTGGGGCTCCCGATGACATATTTATATTTTTGGCCCAAAACCTTTTGTTATTTGCAAAAAAAACAGAATACTTGGAAAAAAATTTCCCCGTGGTGTAAATATTGGAAACTGGATTTAAGCCCAAAAAATGTACAATAGCTGAATTATCAAACAAGAAAAACTCTTCCTAATATTCTGTTAGCTGGATTTCCCCACAATGGCAAACTTCTATTAAATACTTAGGAGTTTTTTTCAAACCCCCCCAAAATTTAAAAACCAATAAGTATTTAAAGCCCTTTGAAAAGGATCAATGCCCCTAAGGGTAGGGCAAAAACATTATGGGCCGAGATAAAGAGGATTTTCAAAATTTATTAAAAATTTTAAGCAATAGTGTTTTTTACTACATTTTGGCACTTATAAATAAATGGTCTAAAAAATCAATTAAAATTTTTCAATGTTATTCAAACCAAAGCCCTCCGAATTGCCTTTCCCCTTCAATGGGACCCCAAATATTGTGCTCCTAAAGTTAGCTGGTCAAGGGTTTTTTCCCCAAAAAAAATTGAAGATTGGCAAACAAGTTTTTTATTACTTCCCCAAATTTCAATAGAGATTTTTTTTCCTTTTAAACAACCCCGAGACAATGAATCTTAAGTTTTGGAAGAAGATAAAAAAAATATCATTTAAAGGGACCTTATGATTTAAAAAGTTACCCATGATCAAAATTTCCCCCGTGATTAATCACCCTTTTTTGACCTTTCCCGAAAAATTTTTTATCAAAGTTTTAAAAAAAGAAAAAACCACCATTCCCGCAATAAGTGTTCATTTGATGAAAAAAGATCGAACATAAATTTCAAAAGTTTTTTTTTATCGCTACTGATGTTTTGAAAAATCACCAAATTACTTCCCTAGCAGGTATTTTCAAAAAATCTTCATTTTCTTACAGAATCAATCATTACAACTCCGGTTTTTTTTGGGAAACTTTTGGCCTATTGTGCTTTTGGGGAAACCCGGGGGATTCAATGGGAAATTTTTTTTCCCTTTTTCATATCTTTCCGGGCCCTTCTAAAATTTAAAATTACTCGACCCCAAACCCATAAGGTAAAATTCCCTGACTCGTTTTAAAAAATTTTTCAGCTATCTAACCACATTAATCAATTAATTCGCTTTGGGCCTGGGACATTCCAAAAAATTTAAAATGAGCGCTTATAATTCCCCGCAAGATCCCGGGGTCCAATGTTTACATTTGACTGGATTGCCCCAGAAGACATTTTAAAAAAAAAAATACCAAAAGAATTCAAAAAAAAAAAAATACTACTTAAGCAAAATTTTAAAAAAATTGGGGGAAAAATTCCGACCATTGATATTATTTCCAAAAGGGGGGAGAATCGAAGAGAAGAAATTTTAAACACCCCCCTTTTTAGTAAAAGATTTTCAATCCCCGGCCTTTTACATAAATTCTAACTTACAGGATAATGCAACGGGACCAATGTAATTGTATTAATGATTTGGACCACATCATACTAAACTGTAGCAGATATACTAGACATCAAACAACCTCTGGTCTATTCTTCTCAATTGATCCACATTCCACTATCACGTTTAGAGATGTTTTGGAAAAAGCAATGAATAACAAACAACTTTCAGAACTTTTAAAAGGGGAATGAAATATTTTAGTATTTACTAATCTATTAAGCCTTTTCATACTTTTTCTTACTTTTTGAGGGATCATAGCCTGTGTTGCTCTATATCCCCTTCAACCTTTCAATCAATCAATCAATCAAATCAAGTTATTGTTTACATTCAATTTTTTTTTTCTGGGATGCATGGGGAATGTTATAAAGACTTTTAAACCTTCAACAATGTTGTTTCACGCACCTGTAGTAGCTGTTTTGGGTTGCACTGGAACTGGGAAATCTAAACTTGCTATTGAATTAGCCAAAAAATTCAATGGAGAAATTATAAGTGCTGATTCAATGCAGGTATTTGTCAACAAGCAGGCCATGCTGATTCTGTTAACTATATTTTCTGATGCATATAATATCGAAATGACATTATTTAATTGTTGTACATAAATGTAAAATAATTAAAAACTTCTGCTTTGTCTAGTGTAAACTTATCTCGTTTATCGTCAAATTTTATTAACTTCATTAAACGTCATGATTATATTTAAATGCAATATCTTTCATTCGATGCATATTACTGTAGATTAAAATTTAGAAAAAAAATTAATAAATTTACAGAGTTCTTTCTTATATATATATATTTCAGAAACTTGGGTTATCTCTTTTGTTTATCGCTAATTTAGCGAGTTATTCTGGTGACATTCGATTAAAGTCCAATGCAGAAAAATGAGCTGTTGGTGCAATTTAGCCCAATTTCGCACCATCTTTTTCTCCATTGGCAAAAATGGGAACTTATCCAGGATTTTACCATTAATGGAATAACTATAGAACATTATGCTAACAAAATAAATCGCTATATATTCTTTAAAATTGTCAAATCGTATTTGAATTTTGCATATAAAGCTTTTAAAACAGAATGTAGTGTTCTTACTATGTTGATAATATATTTCTAAAGGAATGGTAAGAAATTAAATGCTAATTTGCCAAGCAAACAAGGTATTTAAACATTGGAACTTAATATGTATGTGAGAATCCCTTTGCATTATTCGTGAATTTATCATTATTAAACATGGCTATTTAAATCTAGACTTAAAATGCTCCAATTTAGTCCAAATTAATCAAGTTTAAGGGTCTTTTACAAAAATTAACGAATTCATTTTGTCCCAATTTCAGGAGATATTTTGGCACTTATGTATTATCCAACCTATTAGTGACATGTGAAATTAAGCATGATTATTAATTCAGTGCATACAAACACATGCAAATTTTTTTTTTCCCAATTTGGGCAAGTTATCTTAAAGGGGGGTGATTTTTGGGCGAAAATACCAGAATCCGATATTTCTTAGTATATTCCAAAAGTAAACAATTATGTTTTTATTGTTTAACAAATCAACTATTTTTTTTTATGCATATCTTTTCATATGATCAATTAGGACTCCCCTCAAAGTGATGTTTTGTAAAGGTGAATGCAAAACCCTTTTTAGATTTATGCTGTCTCTTTTTTTTTACATCTTGCCTTTTTATTTAAAATATCAACCATTAAATGCAGACTGATTTAAATAAATTTTCATTTTTTTTAAAGTGAAAATAATCATTCATACAAAAAAAATTCAAATATGATAATTTTTTCTTTTTTTTTGTCAAATTTTTAGTTTAATTTACTAATTAAAAATTTTTTTTTACTGAACAAAATGTGTTTTTTTTTATGCTATTTATCTTTCCCCTTTTTTTAAGATCAAAGGTTGAAATCTAGATCATTTAAGAAAAAACTTTTCATGATGGGACAGTTGGAAAAAAGTTGTAGTTTTTAAGATTGTGTTTTAGTAAAAAAATGGGCCAATAATAAAAGATGGGAAATTAAGCAATCATTTATTGAACCTTTTTTGTCATCATTTATTTTTAATTATTTTTATTCCATTCAGTTTACTGAATTAACTGACAGTATTTTGTATTTTAATTCAATAACCTGTATAAAAAACTATTAACAATTAAACATTCTGTTTTTTAAAAAAGGAACCATGTGCAAAAAAAATTGAAACTTTATTATTTTGCAAAATTGTGCCTTTATTTTCTAATTTTTTTTAAAAATTAAGTCTTTTTTAAAATTTAATTTTTTGTTTTGGGGAGGGGGGGATTAAAATTGTGTGATTGTTTAAAGCAGTGGTTCTTAAACCACTGCGGCCTGCCAAAATTTTGTGCCCCCAAAATTTGGATGTGTGCCACTAAATTTTTTTTTTAAAATTTTTAATTATATAAAAAACCCAAACATTCAACCATTTTTTTTTAAATAATCTGGGGGTTTAAGTGGGGATAATTAACTTATCCCCTTTTATTGGGTAGATGGATATAAAAAAAAATTTGATTGAGGGGGTAATAATTAAGTTTGAATTTTTAAAACATTTGGGAGTGTCAATTAAATTTATTTTTGGGTTAAAAAATTTTAGGCAGTTATTTTAAATACTTATAAATACAGTTACAGTTTTCTTTCATCTTTCGTGAATTCAGATTTTCAGCTTTAACAAAAATATATATATATATATAAAAAGATCAAGACTTTTAAATGTAAATGATAAATTAGAGTGGCATTATTCTTTTTATGACCCAAAAATAAAAAAAAATTATCAAAAAACAACAAGCTCCAAAAATTTTACATTAAATATATTATAATTAATTTGTGATTAATTACCAATAAACCTTTCATTGTCTTTTTTCATGCATATTGTTTTATTTAACATTGAAAAAATTATTATAAACTATTTTACATGGGGTATTACAATTAAATAAACTTTAATTTCATTTTTATTTTTTTTAAAGTGCTGCCCAAAATTTTTGGGAAATTTTTAAAAAATGTACCGCAATGAAAAAAAAAAAGGGTTAAAATTTCTTTTTTTAAAAAAAAAAACCCGTCAATATGAGGGAAAAACATTCATTTGTTTCCCATGAAAGTGGTAAAACATTTTTTAAAGCTGAACCAATAAATTTTTTTATCATTTCTTTTGTAATGCTTTTTTATTGATTGTTCTGGGGAATATTTTCTCTGAACTTTTTTTTTCTTAGCTTTTGCAAGTTATTTTTTTGTTAATCAGCAATTACCAAAAAATTTTTTTTAAGAAAAGGGGAATCAAATCATGCTAGATTTGTTCCCCCAATTTCTGTAAAAATATACAAAAAAAAGAGACAAAAACATTAAAAAAACATGGTAAAAAAATGTTAAAAAAGTTAAAATTATAAATATGTGGCAGGTATAAAAAATTTAAAAATTTGATAAAATTTCACATTTTTTTTTTTGTCCAAATTTTAAAAATTTTATATTAAAAAGTGTTTCTGTAAATCTTCTTTTGTTTTTTTTCTTTTAAAAATTTTATAAAATTAAATTTAGAAATATTTTGGGGGTAGTGGAATTTGGAAAGGGTAATTTGTTTTTAAAAAAATTTACTTATCAAAAAAGTTTTTTTTTAATTTATCTTTTCATTAGTTTTTTTTAAAGTATATCCCCCTTTTTTTGTGTTTTGTTGGGTCATTCTTTTTTTTGAACCCAAAGAAACTCTTCATGAGAACACTCATTGTCATAAAATTTACCAAGAAAGAGTTATTTGAATGAAAGGAAATTTTTACATACGAAAATACAACATTGATGTAAATTATTACAATGGAAAAAGCAAAATCGTCATTTATTTTTGAAATAATTACTAATGAATGGGGTTTTTAGTACTGAGAGCCACCTCTAGCATGAATGCAATAGTGGCATACAATTGTGGGATGTCCTGCAACATCTCATTCCACAGTTGCTGTAACGCACCCCCTTAATTCAACCAAACTTGTAGGCTACCCAATTGCCATCTAAATTATCCCAGATATGCTGTTTCAGTGACATCTGGAAGTCAAGCAGGCCAGGGAAGGGTTGATATGTGGTGGAGGAATTCCTATGAAACCCTTGCTGTATGTGGTGAACATTGTCTCATTGAAAAATGTCTCCAGGAGCCCTGCCAGAGTGGTAACACGAGCAAACCTCTAGGCTGGCATGGCTGTGGATCAATATTAGAAGTGACTGTGTGTTGTATGCAATGGCTCCTCATACCATCAGACCAGTTGTGGGAGCGGTTACTACTGTTCAGTAAAGACAGAATTGAGATGTTCACCACAGGCTTCCTCACACCTACACAGTTATCACTGTACAAATTTTTTTATCTGGATTCGTTGCTGAAGACTTCCTTATTCTATTTGGTTACAGTTCAGTCCCTTCAAGTGCAACACCACTGGGTGAAGGTGTCAATGACAATACACAAATGGGCACAACGATAGCAACTGTCCTTCAGCCAGGCCCCTTGCAATGTTACGAACTGGTAGAGAGGTCTGTAGTGAAGATGCTGCCTGTGTATGAATGACAGACAAGGAGACAATTGATGCTATGCATGCATGTCATTATGATATGACAGTCTATTTAACTATTGGTCTGTCAAAGACATCTTAAGACTGGTTACTGTGTAACAGACCTTTCAGTCATCCACTGGTCACAACACCTCCTCACAGTAAAGTCTGAATGGCCTTGTGGTCAGCTACTTGCCAAGCTGATCACCCGGTTTCTATCATCCCTATAATTCTTCCCCTCTTGAATTCTGACAGCTGTTCATATTGACTCCAATGATGGCATAATGGTATAAAAATGTTCCTTTCCATCAGATTGAATACATACAAACAAATCTGCTTACCTGTTTTATAATCAAAGGAGAGCAAAGCTCAATGTCCTCTGGTGGCATTACGCAATGTGCAAACACTCTGCTTTTCTAATCATTTACATATCTACCTGACTTGTACCTTCATGCCAAGTTTCATATCAATGCCACTTCTACTTCTTGGGTGTGCAAATTTTATGGCAATGAGTGTATGTAGAATGAGATTGCGACAATAATTATATGTTCAATTCTGAATCAAGGTTTTAATATAAGAAAAGATATTAATTTTTTTCTAATTCACTTATTTTATTAAAAAAAAATCCTTTTTAATGATTTGTCATTTATGCTTCATTTGATTTAATTTCACAAAAAATCATTTTATATGCATTTTATTATTATTGTGTGAAATCATCCATCATACTTAAATTAATTACACAATCATATCACTATTTTATAAAATTGTCATACAAGATTTTACTAGAAATAAGGCAAAATTATTAAAACCAAATACTTTTGTTTCATTAATGTTTGTTAAATTTTCCTTGAATTTATGTATATTTTAGGTATATAAATCAGAAAAGCTGTTAAAATATTTTTGTAAAATATCTCTAAATTGAATTTTATTATGAATCTAATGTATTGTAATAAAATCTAACCATCTTTTTAGGTGTATAAAGGATTGGATATTGTTACAAATAAAGTCACTCTTGAGGAACAAGAAGCAGCTGTTCATCATTTCATAAATTTTGTGGACCCTCTTAGCCGGTATACTGTAGTTGATTTTAGAAATCAAGCTCTTCCTGTTGTATCCTTTATTTTTTATGGCATTAAATTATTTACAAAATTCGTATTTGTTATATAATGCCTTCTAATACAAAAATCTGATGGTTATTTAATAAAAGCAAAGTTTTAAATGAGTAAAAAAAAGATAATAGTGCAAATATTTTGAAACCTTTATTTTCTAAGTAATTTTAGATTTAAAAAAAAAATTGTGAGTGCTTTTCAATTTTGGGAGGGGGGACATAATGCAACAAGAAAATCGTCAATTGATTGAATAAAAAACTAACCTTTTTCCTTCAATGTTGGAAGCAATTAACAACTTTATGCCTCCTCATTTTAAGTAATTTAAGAACTAAATCTGGAATGAAATTATTACCTTATTTTGTGTTTGGTATTTAATTTGGCAAAAAAAAAAATTAGCCATCACCAACAACCTCTTAAAATGGAAAAGTACCAACAATTGTTGCAATTAATAAAATAGAAAAAGTTTATCTAAATAATAATAATACACTTATAAATAAGAAAGTGTGTGTTTTTATATACATGCCTGCAGTGGCGTTACACAGGGTCCGCCCCAAAGCCCTCGATTTTTTTTCCGATTGAATGTAATTCTAAGTATATAGTACGTAACATTTAGTTAAATATTTGTTATTAATGATTAATTTGATTAATTAATGCTAATTATCTATTCAATAATTAGTTTTTACTGTGTTTTGTTCCTGAAAATCGACAAAATCAAAAGGAGCATGATACAAGAAGGGTGAATTTTTACCCCGACCCCCTTGAAAATTCCTGGTAGCGCTACTGCATGCCTGCTTTCACTACTAATGAACTTTTCAAAAATATTCTTTAATAAAAAAGTCTTATAGGGGATTGTTGCAAATTAAATCTGCCTCAGCTCAAAGCTCTCATATTTGTGTATTGTGAACAGAAAATGTGGAACTCTAGTTTAAGTGTCAAGCTCATCACCTGACTGATATTGAAAATTATAAAGTGTATTGTTTAGTGTCCTTTGTGTGTTGGGCTAAAATAGGCAGTCAGCAGCATTTCATAATGTAACAACATCAATGAAAAATTTATCTTGATGTTCTTATTTGATTAAAAGAATACTTGTATAAACTCTTAGTATTTTTTACATATTGAATGATGTATTACCTTAATTTTTGTGTAATCAAGAATCTAAAGAATGACTGAAAAATAAAACAATTATTCAGAATTTTAAAGCAGTTGTGAGAATTCCATTTTATTTTGGTTTTTTAAACTATTTCTTTCTATTTTGTGACATATTTTTAGGCCAGTCACACACACAAACTTTTTTTTATGTATTAGATAAATGGTATAGTCATATTTTCAATATATTTATATAATAAATTGTTAGGATTAAGAGATTTGATTTAAAATTCTCTCAAATTCTGTAATTTATATTTATATACTTTCTCCTTGACTTATGACCTTAGTAAATTAAAAAATATAGCTATATTGGTAGCATCCAAAAGTTCCCAGAAGTGATACAGACTTTGATTTGTTTATTATTTTTATATTAGTACATATAACTTCAACTTGCACTTTCATTTATTATCAACACAGTATAGATATTACATATTTCTCACATTATGCACAATAATTATACATACTATGAACTTTTCATGTACTGTGTATAATTGTTGTAACCTATTTGATTGGAATAGTATTGAAATGTATAAATATAACTTATGAGACCTGTTTGTCAAAATGGAACTTGGTGATAGGTGAAGGAGATCATGTGTTCAGGACATAAACTACTATTAAAACATTCAACTCATGCATGTCATGGGTACTTTTTTATTAGAACTGTAGTGGTATCTGTATAAACCAGTACTAGACATCAGGCGAAGACGATTGTTTTGGCTTGATCGATAAAGTACTCTTGTTCGGAACGGAAGGTGCCCGGTTGGAATGTTCCTACATTGTGGGGTAACCCAAGGCTGAAGTAAGAAAAACGCAACTTTCTGAACTGTCATGGTGCCATCTACCACAAGTAAAATAAATAAATAATATAATAAATAAATAAGAGAAAAATAAAATAAATAAAACAAAAAAAATTGTTCACCTATCCACCTCACTGGTGGGAGAGTAGTGTAGCCTATATAAACCAGTACTAGACATCACGTGAAGAGAATCATTTTGGCGTGATCGATAAAGCACTCGCGTTTGGAACGGAAGGTGCCTGGTTCGAATCTTCCTACAGAATTTTATCATTGTGAGGAAAAACATTTTTATAAATCAAAATATTTCACATAGTTAATGCTTTGCTTTATTTTCCTTAATTTTTTATTAGATTGAAAATATTATGAAACAGAATAAATTACCTATTATAGTTGGTGGAACAAACTATTATATTGAATCTTTATTTTGGGAAGTTCTTATTTCTGCTCAGGTAAGTTTTAAGAAATACTTTTTGAACATATAGTACATAGTAATTTTAAAAAAATATATTGTAGTTGTTTTTTATGGTTCTTTATTTCATAACTGTGTTAAATCACTTCAATATAAAAATTAAAACTAAAACTTTATGAAAGAACTTGTTGAAACAAATATGTGTTCTTGTATAGGCATTATGGTACAATTTTAAATATATTCCTTTTACATTTATTTTTAATTTAGAGTAAAAAAGATGATCTCCTTTTTGATTCTGACAGTGATTCAGACAGCAATATTGTTACAACTCTAAATGGCGTCAGCTCAACAACTAAAGATTTATTTAAACAGAAAATAGTGCCAGATTCATTTGAAGATATTCCTAGTTCTGTATTGCATAAGTGTTTGCAAGAAATTGATGCTGATATGGCAAATAGCTTACATCCTGAAGATAGACGAAAAGTTATAAGGTATAATAAATCATTATTGGGTCTTTGTTAAAAGAGTATGTAAAAAAAAAAAATAATAGTAATAATAATTGTGTCACTGCTTATGCTTGTAATGGGTTAATTTTAATAGATTGTTCTTTGCAAAATTTTACAAAAAACAGTTTTAATGACCAAAGGGTTACGCTGTTGATAAGTTTTTTTAAAGTTTTTAAGCATAGTATATGATTGCAGTACAGTTTAAGAAAATGATGTGACACCTTTACTCAGTGTATGATATCTTGTAGATTCCTTTAGAATCCTTTAAAATAAAGTGTTTAAATTTATTGTGTTAATGAATGTTTCTCAGTATAAATTACAATATGCACATAGAATGCAGAATTGTTAAAAGTATAAACCTTATGGGCTTCTAAATGGTTGATTCCTTAGATCAGGGATGGCGAACCATTGGCACACGTGCCATTGATGGCACGTGGCAATATTTTGGGCACGCCACCGATCAAAATGAACAACCATGATTGATTCTTCAATCAAGGAATTTTCAGTGAGATTTTCTCAGTTCAAAATATTATCTGAAACACTCAAGTTTATTATGTACCCTGATGTGACATCATTTGATAAACTGAACTTTCCCCAATTCGATTGGTTGGAAATTGAAGAATTTGAAAATATAACTTTCTTATGGATTTCTGGTCTAGTTCAATATGAATTTAAAAATTTATTGAAACCAGGAAAAGTTAGAATTGATTGGAACAGAGAGATTAACAAACAATATAAGCAAAAATGCCAGTAACAAAATTTTGGAAACATTAAATTCGATTCCAGACACATTTAACTGTTTGAAGAAGCAGGCTCATGTGATTTTTATCATATTTTCATTGACCTATGCCTATGAGTCATTATTTTCAGAGATGAATAACATTAAAGACTCGCTTGGAAACCATTTGGCAGATGACTCCAATTTAGCATGCATTCTACTAAAAGTAACATCTTACCCAATCCTAATATAATTTATTTTTCATCTAATCTGCAACAGCAGAAATCACACTAATGTTACTTTATGTAATTTGAATTACTTGTTTAACTAAAATATTTACTACTATAAAGTATAAAAATGTATTTTTCTGTAGTAAATAAAGAATTTTGTGTTGTTAGTATTTAGTTTTATTATTTTCCCATTATCACTAATCAAAATTATTTGACAGCACGTCTGTACCTCATTCAGCGTTTTTAGAAAAAAATGGCACGTTGATTCATTAAGCGTTCACCATCCCTGCCTTAGATTGTTTTTAGCAAATTCCAAATTTTTTTTTTTTTTAATTTTTTTTGAAATTTTTGTTCTTTCTTATCATGCCATCCATATTCTTTTGGCAAGAAAAGGAACTTTGCTTCAGCGTGATAGTCCATGATTTGAAAAACTGCTCTACATATGCAACACAAGAACTAAAACAAGCTGTGATGAAAATATTATATGCCATTGTGTTTCTTTTTGACCATAATTTCCAGTTTGAATATTTTGGACGTTTACTTTTTACCATTTTAGCAACTTTTACTATTAACTAAGAATTCTACCCTTCCTTACTCTGACTATAATAATAAATCTGGATTATTCTGTTGGTTGTAATGAAATGTAAAGATCACTGCAACATGTTATTGCTGAAATGTAAAGATTCAATTTAAAAACTTTTGAATTTTGATTTTAGTTTTCTGGAATGTCTTCTGTCTTTAATGTTATTGAGATTTTTAAGGAGTATTCACAGAAAAACAACAAAATGATGGCTTTGGTGTTGTGATTTTTGCTGTAATAGTGTAAGGATTACTAAAAAAATGTTCTTTGTGAAATAGATCTTTTATGAATTCTATCTATAGTTTTCTTCTGTATTAAGTGTTGGTGAAAATTTTGTAGGAATTCTGACAAAAAAGAAATTACAATGAAGGGAAGTATTAATTTTTCTAACAACTGGCTTGCTTTAAGCAAAAGTGGGTTTTTGGTAGGATTTTTATTTATTTTTTATTATTATTTTTTTCCATTTTATAAGTTATGTTTAAATGTATTTTGACAAATTTATGGAGAACTAATTGAAGATATAAAATTGGAAAGAAAATTTCTGTGTTTTTATAATTCTTTGCTGCTCTTGAAATAAATAGTTTCATAATAAATTGATGCTATGTTTTCTAAATGGATATTGTAATAAATAATTATTTATTTTATTTCTTGGTAAACTAAAAACTTTTTTAAATAAATCTGACAAATTAATTAAAAATGTATGTAAATGTAATCTTGTAAACCTCTTTTTGTCACCAACGTAAGACTTGTCAATAAGTAATAATACAACTATTTCCTATACTTGTTAAAAATCATGTGTATTTTGCATAGTTTTACCAAAGAAAAAAGTTTTATAAATATTAAATTCAGATCATTGTTAATTTTTGTTTGCTAATTAAATTATTAGAATGAATTATAATACTTAAAAAAATAAAGAGAATGGGTAAAAGGTGGGTTTTTGGCTTTATCATTGTATTAATAATTCTTCTTGGGTCTGGTAATTTTGAATTATTTTCAAAGTTAACTATTGAAGTTAAAGAATTTTTAAAACTGAAATAAATTGAAAAATAAATCTTGAATAAAAGAACTGTTGAGAATTGAATTGTGTATTTAAACATTTGTTGATATTATATATAAAAATATTAATTTTTGATTTATAATTTTTTTTTCTATATTATTGCTGTTGGTCAGCCTAATTTTTAAATTTATTGTAGCTAATTATGAAATGATTAATTATTTTATATAATTATAAATTATTTTTAAAACTAAGATTCATTTTTAAAAATATGTTAATTTTATTTCAATGAGTTTAAATTTGTACATATCTTATATGATATGAATATGTTCTTTTTCTATATCATAAATTTGAAAAGTAATTGAAATTTTCATATAATTGTCAAAATCTTATGTAGGAGTTTACAAGTATTTCAACAACATAAGCGTCGTCATAGTGAACTGTTACAGGAACAAGCGTTCTCAATCTGGAGGTTCTTCCTTAGGCGGTCCATTGCGCTTCAAAAATGCTGTCATGCTATGGCTTCAGTGTGACAAAGAAGGTTAGTTATTTAAAAGAAATATTACTAATTTAGCTGTAAAATAACACATATAATTATACATACAAATTATATTCTTTAAAACACATAATTTGTCAAAAAGTGTAATTTTTTTCAAATAATAGTTTATCAGAAAGCTTAGTATATTTTAATTGAAATTATTTTGCTTACTTTAGATATATAAGATCCATGTGTATTCTATATAATTTAAAAAAAACTTTGATAAACATTTATTTCTTAATTTCCGTGTATTTGCTACAATTTTAAATATTCCATTAATTAGTCAGTGCTTTTTACTGTAACATTTAAATATTATAATGAAAAAAAAAAAACTTTTTTTCTTGAATTTTAATTTGGCTACAAATTGAATGTATAAACTCTTATGTACACATTAGAAATAAGTATATTTTTTTAAAAAACCACGATATATCAACAACAAAAATCCCCCAATATTTTTTTGGAATTACAGTTAGACCCGCTTAATCCCGGGGTAAAACATTCCATCCAAAAAGAGCATAATATGAAACAGCGTTTAAAACGGGGTTACCTCATCATGTAAATAATGGGGTTAGGGGGAAAATGTGTAGAAAGAAAATTGGGCCCGGTATTTTCCCTTAAAATTTTTTTAATTGTGTTTTTTTAACAATAAAAAAAATTATAAATTTTCCCTTTAAAAATAGAAACATAATAAATGAAATATCATTATAAAATAAATGAAATTCTAAGTCAGTATGTTTACATTTTTAAAAATCATACAGTATTTTGTATTTTTTAATTTTTTTCCTTTTTTTCAAAGGCATCTAATGTAATTGCCCTTTCCCTTTTCCTTCCCCTGTAAAAAGTTGTTGGGGGAAGTGTATAAAAGGGATCCCTAAACCCGTCTTTCCTTTGGACTCCTGGCAAAATTTGCTCTTGCTTTTTTTCTTGTTGCTTTATTTTCGTGTTTTTTACTATCACCCATGATAAAAACTAAAAATCATAATATTTGTCACTATAGCAATCGTTATATTATATAAATTTATACTGACAATAACGTTAACAAATGTTAGTTAAACAATAAAAATATGTTCGTATAACACCGCTGGAAAGAAAAAACATAGATAAACTGCTTCGGATATTGGGAAGCCTACCACTGTGTGTAATTTTGGGAATCCCACAATTGAAATAAAAGAGCGTTAAGCGGGGTCTTACTGTATTGAAATATATAAACTAAATTCAATTACTGTATATAAACTAAATTCAATTTGATACACTTCTTTCTTTGAAATTTATATGATTCAATTTTGGTGCAAAGCATTTTTTTTCTTTTACTTAAATTTGTTCTTTAGATAATGTTATATTCTACTATTCAAAAATAAAATAGATGTATGAAATAATTGCAAAATATTATATGTTGAAATTTTATTAAAAACATTTATTTTCTTGGCACTTTTTGATAAAAGGCTTTTTTTATATTGTAGTCTTATTCTGGGTTATTTTCATCTATTTTCTGAAGTGCTTATGGTTTTTAGATTAAATGGTACTAAAATTTATATTGCATAAATTTTTTAAAATTCTTTCTTTCTTTTCTTTTTTGTTACATCTGTGGGTAAATTTTTTGTTTTTATTTCTTATAACTTTTAGTGTTGTTAACAAAATGTCCAGTTACTTCCTTTTTAATTTTATGTTTTTTTTTATTGCATAATTAACATTTCTCAGTTTTGGGTCCAAGACTAGATGATCGTGTTGATGAAATGATTGAAAGAGGTCTTATTGAAGAATTATTAGATTTCCACAAAAACTATAACAAAAGCAGAATTGATATTGAGTAAGTTAAAATTTTTGCATTTTTTAAATAGATTTTTTATAAGCAACTTTAATTTTCATACTAAAACAAAATATTTTTTTACATTTTATGTTTTAAGATAACCTTTAATAATGTTAAGAAATATTTTAATTAAATGATATGATTGATCATAATTTATCTATTTAAGGAAGTAAAATGTTTGTATGTTTAGCAATCATAAGGAAGAAGCTGAAATTATTTAACAGTACCATTAAGATATGATTTATGATTTTGTTGGATTCTATTAATAAATTATAAAGATTTTTAAAAATTATATATATATAAGCATATCTAGATATTGCTAAAATTTTGATTTTGTATTTTCACTATTTTATTTAGTACTTATCGATTATAGGAACTATGAATTATTCTGTAAACAAATATCACTGTTTTTAAATATTGTAGCCATTTAGTTGTTGATATATTTCCAGATAGGTGGTAGTATTTTCAAATATCATCAATCTGTTATGCTTTAAATTTAATGTCATTTTCTGTCTGTTATACTGTGCACTTGTTGGCTGTAGGAATCAAAGTCAAACATGTCAACATGTAGGAAATACGCCAAATTTTGGCCAATACCAGTTGCTAATATAAAAAGGAAAAATTTATGAAATCTCATTGTAATTTAACTTTTTGTAATTGTGTTTGTAGTGAATTTATCTTGAACAGTACTACAGATGTTTGTGTTATCAACTAGAAAAAGTAATTGACAATTCAGGGTCCTTGTAACTTTCTATTCTAACTACTTTCTTCAATATTTTTAACTGTTTTGTGTAATTTACATATAAATTTGAAAAGAAAATTTTTTAAATTGTTAATGATCTACAAGTTATTGTTATATGATTCAAATTAACTTTTTAAATCAAATTTTTAACAAATTTTTGTTTTTAACTTTGATTTAATTGATAAAAGTATTTTTTTATACTTAAAAAAGTTCATTTATTTATAAGGAAGGAGATAAAACTATGCTTAGTATAAATTAAAAAATTTTTTAATTTTTATAGAAAAAAGTTTTTTATGCAGTGCTATTTGGTTATTTGTTATTTCTGTAAAGTAATAATAAATTATCAATTCAAAAATTTTATTTAAGTTTGTTATACAAGGCGTGTCTGGAAACTAAGTACTGTTTCATTCTACCACAACCGCTGTGGTAGTTTTGCAGTTCAACACTTATGCACACATGTCTCTAATTGATTGTCAGTTCAGTGTTACCATTAAGCTGGATTGCATTGTTTTTATACTTATTAGTGAGCGTTTAAAATGTGTAAGAGGATTGTGCTGATTCGCCAACTGTGAAGTGTGTTCTGTAATCCGTTTTTCAAATACAAGTAACCTTGAACCAGTTGAAATCCATTGTCAACTTGGAGAGATTTATGGTGAAAAAGTAATGAATGATGAAATGGTGAGAAAATAGGTTTGATAGTTCAATGATGGGTGCACCAATGTTCTTGATGAAGCAGAGTTGGCAACCTTCTGTTGTCAATGATGATTTGGTTAAAAATGTTAATGACAAAATTCATAAAAGCAGACAGTTCACAATAAGATTGCTTTGTGATGTGTTTTCACGAATTTCAAGAACTATTTACTGGTGGCATCTTTCTTTAAAGAGAGTATAAACAAGTGGGTTTCACTATATGAAAAATGTCTGAAGATTGGTGGTAACTATGTAGAAAAATAGTTTATGACGTACTCTTTCATGTAAAAATAAGTTTTGTTTTGAAAAAAAAAAATTATGGGAGTTTTACCAATAGGGTACTTAGTTTCCAGGCAATTCTTGTAGGATGGGAAACATGAATTTTGATTGAGTTTTTCTTTGCAACTACTGTTTATTTTATTACATGAGAATTTTTCTATGATTATTTTCAAATATTTTTTTTTTTTGGTTTACAGAAAATTTTTATAACATTTACTATTTTTAAAAGCGAATGCATTCTGGTTCGTTTTGTTTCTTATGCATAAAAATTTTAGCATCTTCACTGATAAGATGCTTTGAATTTTTGTTGTTATAAAGCTTTAACTCTGCGATTTATATTTATTTCCAGAAATCCCGTTACTCGGAAGGAATATTTCAATCTATTGGCTTTAAAGAATTTCATGAATATTTAATATTACCTGATGAAGAACGAAATTCTAATGCTGGAAAAAAGATTTTGAAAAAATGTATATTTTTTTCATTGAACTGAATATTTTAATCATATTAATGAAGAGTGCTTTAAAATGCAAAATGTTTTATAATAGCTTAATTTTTCTAAATTAAATTAAAGTAAAACAGTGTTCCTCCAAATAATGAACAATATTTCTGATGTCAAAACAATGGAGGCATTTTCTTCCTTTGACAATTCTAAAATTGAGTTGTTGTTTTGGTGACAATTTATTGTATGAAGTTACTGCTTTCAAAGTTTGTTTCCTTTCCTTTCTAGCAGTTGCATTTTAAAAGCAGTTAAGTTGTATGTAAAGCATTTTTACTATGCTCTACTTTAAAATGTTGACTACTTTAAATGTTGAGGAAAAGTAGTAACAAGTGTCATTTTGTTGAAAAATATTTTTGTCATTATTTTGTAATACATATTATTTTAATCATTTTACACAATCTGATCCTAAGTACAGGGTCCATGGCTACTAAGCCAAAATTAAGGGAATCAAGTATCATTATTGATATAAATTGAGTGGCATTGTAAGTTCTAACATTGACATAATTTTCCATGTGTTTCCTGTGTATTGCAAAAGAAAAACCAATTAATACTTTTACTTTGACACTTAAAATATTTAAAGAAAATTGACTTTAATATTTTATCAAACAATCCTCTGTGGATTATTGCTTTTTACTAGCATTTTGTTTCTTATTCTCATGCAGGACAGATTTTATTTGTTGTATCATAATTTGAGATACCTGTTGCTCAAAATAATTTTGAGATATATTTGTTGCTTTTAGGGTTTTGAAGTGTATTATTGGAGTCGGTTTTGATAAATCTTCCTCATTATGTGACACCTCTTCACCTTTCACTAACATTAGAAACAAAAATCTTTATAGCTCTTTAAAATTTGCCCAATATATCAGGCTTAAATTAGGAGTGGGCAAACTTTTCAGGTGTTGCGGTCCATCCAGTGATGTAGGTGTGATGAGCTAAGAAAAAGGTCTACAATATTTATTTTAAGTTAATAGTGGCGTAGCGTGGGGGCTGCAGATGGGGCCATAGCCCCAGGTGGCATAGGAAAAGGGGTGGCGGCAAGCACCACAATATTTAAATTTAAAAATATTTCAAACTCCAAATCACGCCTGCGCAATGAAACTGACGGAAATGAGTAAAAGCTTTAATATGAGCACAGATGCAGGAAGTTGATTAGTTGCTATGCAATCGCATTCATTTTTATGTTACTTAGGCTTCTGGTACTGTGTGAAGTCAATGCTGCTCAAAATTATTTGCAAACAGAGGGACTATATATCCATCATTGTGCTTACAGACAGTATTAGAAGCGAAACGAGGGGAATTTGTGGATGACACTTTAATATATGCTAGAAGTTTATGCGAAAAGTTTGAAATTTCTTTTGAACCCCCAAGAAGAAGCATATATTTGGCGACGGAAGTAAAGATGTTCAGTTATCGTACGAAGATGACTTGAGGCGAACAACATTTTCTTCAACAGACAGAGTAACTGCTGAATTTTGAGAAAGCTTCCAACAGTTGCAGAATTTAGCACAAAAATATGCTTTTTTTAAGGCCTGAAGTGATATTGAACATAGATGAAAACTTTGATCAAGCTCCTCAAGACATTAATAAAGAAGAATTCCAACTTGAGCACATATATCTACAAGCTTTCATAGCTGCAACAGAGACCCAGGCTGTAAGAAGAACTCATTACGTCAGGTTTTCTGGGTTTATTAAAATATATTATTGAGTCCAAACTTTAAGATGGCTTATCAAACATAGTCATAATACTGAGAATTTTTTAACATCTGCCATCAGTAATGCCAGTTGCGAGAGAAGCTTCTCTAAGCTAAAATTAATTAAAAATTATCTCAGATCAACTATGTCTATATTATTTAGCTGTTTTGGTAATTGAACATACATATTGATATTGGCAATTGTATGAAATATTTTGCTATGAAAAAAACACGAAAAATGCATTTTTTAATCAATAAAAAAAATTTAAAGCTGCTTTTGCTGCTTTTTGCTTTTACTAATTTTCTTGACTAATAATTAAAATAGAGGGGCGACAAATTTCTGGTCGGCCCCAGGCGGCGAAAGCCCACGCTACGCCACTGCTTAATAATAAATACGGAATATGTACTTACCTATGTAACTACAATAAAAAAAAACTTAACCTTTAAGACCACATTTAAAGCAAAATGCTAGATACAAACATAATAATAGCCATAAATATAATATCAAATGATATATTTATTATCAAAACAATTCAGAATGCATTGAAAAATAAAACATGTTCTTCTAAAGTTAGCTCTTGTAGTTACAGTCAATAGAAGGTTTAGTCTGCATACTGTCAGCCAATCTTGATTATTTTAGTAAGTAATTATACTAACTGCTAATCTTCAAGTGTTCACCCCAAAATGTCTTGACAGTCTACTGGTTCATTGCAATTGATTTAATGCCCATCCCTGGTTTAAATGTATATCTGATATTGCTGATAGAATCTTGAAAATAATCTCACACAAATAATAATAATAGCAATACAAACTCGAACATTGTACTTTCCAAGTCATGGTGATTTATATACTACTAGAGTCAAAAAGTTCCTGGAATGGTTCTCTACATTTATGCTGGTATTTGCTGGAGGGGAAATATTTGTTTGGCAGATTGGCAGCACTAATAAGGAAAACACATGGCTTTCTGAAATTCATTTCCTGTTAACCACAGATCATTTCTGACAAAGCAAATTTTCATTTGGTGGATTTTTCAACGTCTTCTTTGAACCAGTGTGCAAACGTCAAGCTCTGGGTTTTTCTCCAGAAATCACCTTCTGAGACACTTGAGATGCTGAAGAAAGCATATGGAAATGATTCCAGCACCAGAGGATTTTTACCTGTTTCCATGGCTAAAAAAGAAATTGAAGGGGCATCGTTTTGTGGATTCATAAGAAGTGATCCAAAATGTGATGAAGCAACTCTCAAAAAATGGATTCCAGGAGTGTTTTGAACAGGTATACAAATGCTAGAACAAATGTGTCTATGCAGGAGAGCAGTACTTTGAAAGCCAATGAGATTAAATTATTGTTCTATTTTTTAATTAATTTGTAATTAACTTATTCTGGAAACTTTTTGACCTCACTATGTATATAAAATAAGAAAATATATTATTTGCCTTTATCAAGAAGTCATGACATTGTCCGAGCAAAAGTTAAATCTGAGTTTCATAAAATAAAAAATAATTATGGCTCCATAATATCTAAGAATATTACAGTGATTACTTATCTAGGAAGCCATGGTGAAACCATGTATTATTGGAATTGGACTATAAATATATTTTATGCTATTAATGTATGAAAACATGAATTTTTTAAGCAAATTTTTAGTTATTATTTCATTTGTCTATCAGAAACAATGCAAATTATGCAGTCAAAATTTTGAATTAAATACAGTTATCTTTCAGTTTTTATTAAAAAATAATCATGCAGGTGAAAAGCAACAATTGTAAATCTTGTATATTTGTCTTTAATTAAATTTTGAAAGAAGCTATTCATTTGAAATAGAAAGGAAAGAAAGAAACTCATGGAATCATTTAAAAAAATCATTGTATACAATTCACACTTTTCTTCTTGTTTTAAAATTAAATTCATGCAAATTAATAGTTCTGAGTTTTTACTTAATGAATGTATAATTTGCTGAAAATGTTGTATTAGAAACATTTCTTTAATACTGGAAAAGTTTTGTGTGTGTGCATGTGCTCTTTTAGAATTCTAGAATAGATTAAATCCATAAAATAGTGTTTTGTTCAAATAAGTGAAGATTGTTGTGATTTGTAAGCTAATGAGATACATAATATTGTTTGACAGATGCAGAAAAATTTTTATTTTACATAATAAAAAAAGGAAAAAGTGTTTTATTTTTTGTTTGCAAAAACCTTAAATCAAAAAAATAAATTTTAAATGTTTTAAAAAACATAATTTTTTTTTAATTTATCTTTTTTAATTTTTTAAAACTTGCTTATATCCATATAAAATTTTTTTATTATGTAGCTATTGAAGATATGAAATTAGTAACAAGACAGTATGCTAGAAGACAGACGGATTAGAAAGTTTCCCTAAAATTTAAAAAAAATTTAAATTTTTTAATAATTATTTAAAATAAATATTTCATTTAATTTTCAATGTAAATTTTTTCATTTTTCCATTATGTCTACAAATGACTATTATTTTTTAAATTATTATGCAATAATATTTTTTTAATATTTTGGTAATACTTATTTTATGTATTGTTATTTTAAAGCATATATATTTTTGTAAGTTATTCATTCCGGGAGAAGTCATGCACTTGATACCAACATTAGTGGTAGCACAGGATGACGGATTCACCTCAATCATTTTTTTTATAATTATTTGTATTATGCACAGTAAAAATTGTAATTCCAGTGAATAATTTGGTTAAGAGAAAGTATACTTACCTACTTTTAAGGACTTTTCAACTTTTCTTTGATAATTTGTGAAAAATCCAATCAAATGGAACTAAAATGTTTCACATGTGCATGACTTTAATAAAGGACACAAATCACAGACCTTTTTGCCAAAATTACAGGAATGATATTTGCAGGCAAAAAGCCAAAATTGTTCGGGTTATTATAGTTTTGGGCCCCCTTTGGGTGATTGAAAAAGCATGTTGAACTTTTCTTGCTTTTTCTTTTTTACATGGGTACAAATGTTTTTGGACCCCCTTTTGGGTTTTTATATCTTTTTGATGGAGTTCTTAAGGTAGCATTTGAAAATCTTTTCTTCAACTTAAACATTTCATGTTCATCACTTTTCTCAAATTTATTTTTGCTACAATGATTATTTTCCTTTATTTCATCAGGTTCTTCCCTTGCTTGATCATTTTCTTTATCGCAAGTTTCAGCTTCATCTAATAGGAATCGCAGATGGCTATTTCCTTTTTATATTTTGTTCATTTACATTTATAAACCATAATGAGTTGTACAACACAACAGTCAAAACCACTAAGTCATTTACAGTGAAAAAATGCTCATAGAAAATATTTTGGAACAAAGTGGGTGTGCAAGCCATTTAGTCACTCAAAACACCTTAAGATTGTGGAAAAACGTTTTCCACTTCCAAAAATAGGAGATATGTGACAAATGCATTTTAGTTCCTGTGAAGACTTGCATATACGGTGGTCACCAAACTTTTTGACCTCACAGACCAGTAAATTTATAATTTAAATCCCGTAGACCACTAATAGAATTTTTAAGTGTTAAATTATTGTTATGAATCGAATTATGTTTCAATGCATCTTAAAACATAGCCTAACAAGATGAGTAAATATATTCCAGATTTTTCTGAGGACAGCAAAATTTTCTCACTGACCACCACTTTGGCAACTTCTGGTCATATAGATGAATACTGACAAGGTCATTGGTAACAAATAGGTTCCCAGAATTAAAAATTTCGTGAGCCTGGGGGGACTGCCCCATGTGATCTCTCCCAGATTAAACTAAGATAAGTTTTGTAGGATTGTTGCATCGCAAGAAATTCATATTTTAAAGAGTATATCTGTTCGTTGAATTGAAAGGATTAACTTTAAATAATCAGTATTATTTCAAAGGTCTTATGCATTTTTAAACTTAATATAAATTAGTAACTATTGATAAAAATACTATATACGTATATAAAATTAGCTTATTTAGACACTCTTAATGAGTTGCATGGAAGTATTTGCTTAAAATAATTAGTACATATTCTTAACAAAAATATTTCCTTTAATTGAAATGCATCAAATTGGATGCATATTTTAACTTTATTTGTGGTTTTTCTAAGCATTTTGAGAAACCTATGGACATTTTTTTTCAGAAGTGGAATTATTGGATTTTAATTTCTTTACCAAAATAATTAAATAAATGCAATTAAACTGCTGAAATTTACTTGTTATTCCCTACTTTAATAATAATTATTATTATTTTGTAATTTTTACAGAACCAGATAGGCAACTGCCTCCGGTATATGGTTTGGCAGCTACAGATCTTGAAAAGTGGGAAGAAAATGTTTTAATGCCTGCTATTGATATAGTTCAATCAATTACAGAGGTAAAACTTTACTGTTCATTTGTTTGGTTTTTCAAAAATAGTCATTAAATGTAAAACTTTTGCAACTGTGAACAGTTTTTTTTTTTGCTCTTTAATAATTGAATATTTCAGTAGTTGTAATACATTTATATAACCATAATACAAATGAAAATGTGACTGCAAATTCAAATTTACTATTATAAATTGTTTTTGTCCTTTTTAAATTGCCTAATTGATTTTAAAAAAGGTCATGACATATATTTAATAAGTATCATGATTTATAAGTATTGTAACAACAGAATTGTAAGTTAAGTGCACCCTGACATCAATGCTACCATTTGACAAATAAGTATTTTTTCCCCTTTTACTGCCATTTGGGTGGGTGGGGGGTTCAAAATTAGAAAAATACCATTTTTTAGGGAAACAGTGTGGAATAACTCACAACATGTTTCAAAAGCCTTTTAAAATTTTCATTTTATAATTAATCCTTATCATAAAAAAGTATTCAATCCACATCATTTAAAGTTTAATAGATTTCAATAACATATTTCTCATAAAATTTTTATTCAAAAAAAACAACAACTTATGAAATATGTAAGTTGATTAAAAACAGTCACTATATTCCTGTATAATTTCTTGGGAAAAAATGTTAATCAAACATATATATTTTGAAAACACTGGAATTTCCACAAAGCATTCCTTGATCATCCATGAAATAAGGAAATTACATGTATATGTATACATATATATGATAATTTTTTTCTGAACAAATCAAAATATTTTATTTTGAAATTGATATATTTCAAGAAAGGAAGTTGATAATATAGAAACAGAACCCTGATTAGCTCACTAATTAATGTTATTTAAAAAGGCTTTCTCTTCCCCCAAAAACTAGTCAAAATTGGAACAATTTTAAGATTTTCATTCCTTTTTTTCCCTACAGTGGTATCATTCTTTTGCATAGTTTTTAATAGGTAGATAGTTAAAACACTGCCTTAAAATTTTTAAATAATTATTCATTGTAGTGAGAAGAAATGGAAACAGTCTGTACTCAACAATAATAACATTTTGATATTTTAACTTACACCATTATTACAATTCTTCCAATTGTTTTTGGAATATATTTTAAATTCTCCAGTCAAATACCTTATTCATATTCTAATACGACTCCAAGTAATTTTTTGGCTGTTTGTAGATCAGATCAATCTCGATAAGAAGGAATTGCATTAGGGGGCTATTATGATAGTGTATTTGTCTGCTGTTTTAAATAACTAATTTAATAATTTTTAATAATTTATTAATTAATTGTTAATAGAGATAAGATTGTTGGAATAAGTTTATGTATTTCTAAAAGCACTCTGAAGAATGTGTTTTTCTTAATAAGTTATATTTGCTGGATATTATACATTTTACTTGATTATATGTAATATTAAATAAATGAATATTTAAACATGAAGTAAATTTTTTTATATATATGAATATATGCAGCAAGACTTCATAAATAAATTTCAAATGCATGAATCATACTTTTTTTTTGCAAAATGCTACATGTGTATGTTTTTCTTTGCCAGGGTAAAAAACCAAGTCAGAATCCTTTACCTGTTGAAGAAAGGGTAAATGACATAAAAGAAACATATTATTGTGATATATGTGAAAAAGTTATATTGGGACAAAACACATGGCAGAGTATGTATAATTTGTATTTCTGATTTCATTATGTAATACATATACATATTTTAAATAATTTTAAAATTCTTTCAAAAACTAAAGATAATAAAATGTTTTAAAAGTATATAATCAAATTTAGTTTAGTTCCTTAAACTTGTATAATTACACCCAAAAAATTCGTAATTTAATTTTTCAAAAGCTTCATGTATATTTGATTTTTGAATTTTACTGAAATAAATATGTTTAAGAGTTTTTTTTTTATTATGTGCTAAATTTGTTATGCAAAATGAATAATTTTTTTACCCCTTAGGAACTTTTTAATTATTTATAGAAAGAAACCAGTTTACTTAATTTCACACTCATAATTAATATACTCTTTAATATACTTGTCATATATATGTGAATACTGAAAAAATGTGTTTTATCTTTTTCCATATTTAATGTAAGATTCAAAGTATCTTTCTGTATAATATTTTTTTAATAATTTTTTTAAAAGGAAAAAAAAAATTAACATGTAATACTTTTAATTACAAAAACAATGTTTTTTTAGTAAATTAAATCCTAAATGTTTAGGTATATGTGTTATGATTCCACTAATATTATTGAGTATTATTAAATATATTCAATGTTGCTTAATTTGTTTTCTAGACATTTTTTCCCCCTAAAAACTCTTTTAAGTATCTCTTGAATTTATTATAGTGTATGTATTTAACAATTGAATATAATATTTTTATCATAATTTGTTATTTATTTTCTAGTTCACCTTAAATCTAAAAGGCATTACAAGGTAAAAGCATCAAAACTGAAAAAATCATCTCGTGAAGTTAATACAGAAAAATGTGTCAGTGCCAGCTGATGAAGTGTTGTATTTATACTTTTACATATAAAATTTAAAAAATAATTTGTGTATGTAATTTAAATTTCTACTTTATTGTCTGAAGGAACATAACACAATCATGCTTTGAGTGGCGTGACTGATATAAACTTATGAATTTCTATTTGCATAGTATTGAAAGTTTAAGAATCAAAAACAAAGCTTACTTTAATTTTTTTTGAAAAATGTTAGTTGTAAAGATAAAAAAATCTTTAAAAATATAAAATCCAGTATATTTGCCTACATATATGATCATAATTAAAAAAGAAGTGATAAAAATTGTATTTATGGTTTGGAATCAAATATACCATGCTAATTTTTTCCTGGTCACTAAAATTTAGGTAACAGAACTATGAATGCAATGAATCATATCATGTACACTTTGGATTTCTTTTATTTTTTTATTAAATAACCTTCTTGATGTATAATGATCATTAGTGATAAGTATTCATATTTCATTCATGACAATGTATTGATACTTACACATAAAATTAGTATTTTGATTTAGGTTAAATTGCAAATAAATTTTACATATTATATAGTTATATTTTTGATGTGCTAGCAAATAACAGAAATTATATAAAAATTATAATCAGTGATATAATGTATAATAAAATGTTCATGAACAAAAGTAGCATGACTAATTTCCAATGTATTTTATTATTTGTCACAAGCATAAAATTACGTAATTCAATTACGTACTCAATTTAAAGCTGGTTAAAGAATTTTTTCGATACATATTTTCAGGTAAAAGCTGAACTTCTCTTATCCAAATCCCTTTGGTTTCGTTTTTTCATCAGAAAAAGTATGCTCCTCCAAATACAGATAAAAACTCAAGTATAAGCCTATTAACTATTTCCATTACAAAATATTTTAATCCATGAGCTTGGAGTGCCATTAACAGCAGCACCACTAAATGAAATCATACATTTATAAATTTGACAAGGGAGGTGAAATTATGCAACCTTCTTGTTTCTTTCAATAAACTAACAACAATATTTTGTGAATTCAAGACAAAGTGATCAGTTCTTTAATTTTAGAGAAATGTTTCTGTGTTCATGACAAATATATATATGCATTTTAATGGAAATATTCATAAAATGAATGTATATGTTTTATTGATTCTAACTAAATAGATACATTTACAGAAAAAATAAAGCCACATTTATTTGACAACAAGGGGAAAAAATGCATGTGAAAATAAAAAATTTACTCTTATTATTTGGTAGTAATTTTATGCATTTAAAAATTAAGAATTTTGAAGCCTATATAAACTTATGAATAACATTTTCTAACAAATGTTCTGTTGGATTGGTATTGAATTATATTTTACTTACAACTAACACAATTAATTGAATTTCTTTTGTGCAAGAAAGTAAAATAAGGAACTTTCATTTAATGGAATTTATCTTTGAAATTATCAGTAAAAACACTTTTAGGCCTTTTATGAATTTTTAAAAGTTACTATGTAATTTTTTTACAAAATTAAATTAAACCTCAGAACAAAGAAGTTATTAAACAGCAATTACTTAATCATGTATTATGACAGAGGAATATATTGTTATGCAAATTTTAGTTATATGCATATATATTTACAATTGAAAATTTCTTATGTGTTGTCCATTTCAAGAAAAAATTTGAAATTAATACATTAAGAAAAACTAAATACCATGCATATTTATTTTTTTAAATATATTTAATAATCAAAACAATTGTACATAATAATAAATATTAACAAGTTTTGTCCTGACTAGAAAAACAATTAACCTGCAAAATGTAGGTTTAAAAGCTAAGGATTTCTTAAACCCTCTAGATATATTGCAGCAATAAATATGAAATTAAGTACTTCAATTTGTTACAATAGAGAGAAAATATAAAATCTGATTTTTTTTTTACATAAATAATATATTTTTAAAAAGATTGGTAATATATTTTAGAATAAGAAATTATGAAGAAATGGAATGAATTATTTTAATGATAATGAAAAAAATACACCATGAAAATTTATGAATTTATCACAGTCAAATAAATATTAAAGTAACTGGAAATCACAAGTCATTTAGTAAATAAATTTATATACAATATATTTTGTCAATAATATTTCAAAAAATAATATAAATATAACAAAAAGTACAAATTCTAATTATGTACAGTACACAAATTTTTTTATATAATTCACATTTACGTGAGATCATAAAATTTCATTAACAATATATATTTTATTCTTGCAGCAAAGAGCATTTCATTGATTGAGCATTTCTAATTGCATTGAGCTATACACATCTCATTATGGAAGAAAATGAAATCATTTACAAATTGCCAACTATTGATAAGAAATTTTAACAAATATTAAGCAACAATCTAGTAGTAAATCAACACTGCATTTCAATATTTATCAGAGAATGAATTATAAAAAGTGCAGCACCTTTACCATTTTTAAAATGTTAAATTTTGTATAATCTTTTAAGAAAGCAAATGAAGTTACTTTTTTAAAAAAAAATTAAAATAAGCACCATTTGCTTGGAAAACTTGTAATGAATTTTCACATCTTGTTCATTAAAACTAAACATAAACGTGAATAATTGTTTTAAAAAGGGTTGTGTTTGTAACATCAAACCAAATTTAAATTAACTGAAAAAGTTTGAGATCCCACACTTAAAAAGTACTAAAATTATGCTAGATATTTTTTTAAAAAATTCTTTGAGTTTATTAATACTATGATTGTATTATTCTTTATTCCATGTTTTTAATAATGCATTTGTATATTACAAAAAAATTATTCTCAATACAATTGTTGGAAATTAATTTCTATAACCAACAATAATTTGCACAGTGTCTTCACATAAATTGTAAAGGTAGGAACCTTTACAATTTATTTGCTTCTCAGAAACTAGAATTTAACAATTCCCAAATATTTTATGATTGTAACTTAAAAGTCTATTGTAGTTCTTTAAATAATCATTTTAAAAATACTTATTTATTTTTGCTAATTTAACAATTTCTAATTTTATTTTGAAATCTTTTAAATTATACTGATTTTATACATTTAACAAGTGAAGGAATGTAGCACTTATGCAATGAATTGCAGAATTAATGAGTAGCAAACAATTTTAAATTATTATAACAGAAATTTTTAAAAGCTTCTGATTATCTTTCATAACAGCCTCACTGGGTTTTGATGGATTCATGTACACATTTCTTTTTAATATGTTATTTTAAAGAAGTATTCAACTAAATATTTAAACCTAATCCTTTAAAAAAATATTCAGCTAATGAAGGAAAAAAATCATTACCTTTATGTTGTCATTTGAAAAAAATATATAGTAATATTTGTGCAAATAGTAAACATTTCTTATTAAAAAGTAGCTTTTTCAATAAAAAGAAATTCTGCTTAAACAATAATAGTTTTAAAATCAGTTTTTGGTATAAGTTTTGTTGGATGGCATGGAGTGTAAAACTCAATATAAAATTTCTTAGAAAAGATTGTTTCAATTAACTATAGATAGTAATAGAAATATCTTACTAATCTTTTAGATTTTTTTTCTCATAAACATTAATCAGCAAATTTTTAAAAATTATAAACATTTATCACATAAAATTAATATTTTATAAAATATGAGCATGATTTTTTTATTGATAATGTTTGTTTTCATTCACTTTCTTTAAAAATGAATTTTTATTAATATAAAAGTAATATATGATTCATCATTATAAAAATCTACTCATTTAAAGCAGTGTTCCGCAACCCGCGGACCGACCGGTCTGTGGATCAAATACTACCGGTCCGCCCAAGATAAATTATTTCTCTTATTTGCTGTGGTATATTTTTCTTAGGTTTGGGCTACTTTTTTTGAAAATCACTTAATATTCATTTTTTGGTGTAGCTGTATTTTATTCAGAAGTCACGATTAAATACACAATTAAATTAAAATTATTAAATCAAAACAGTGTAAAAAATATAAACACTCAACATCCTCCCCCAGGGGCCGCGGTAAAATTAACAAACGTTGACCGGTCCGCGGAGCACTGATTTAAAGGAAACATCAATTACATTTTGTCATTTTTATTATGAAATGGAATTTTTTTTAAGTCCTGTTGTTTTTTTATTAATTTAAATTTCATTAACTAAGTATTACAGTTTCATTAACTAATATTATAGTAGGAATGTCAAAACAGTAATCTGTTGACCAAATGACCGTCTCTTTCACATGTGGTTTGTCAAGTTAATGCAAGCACTGTTTCATGTAATATAACATCTGAGAAAAACTTTTTTTCAGTTTTAATTTTTCAAAGCAGTACAGTTTTTTGGCCTAATAATTTCAAATCATTTCATTATTTTACAAGAACATAAAATAACATTTGCAAATTTCTTTCAATAAATTTTATGCCTAGAGAGGCAAGAAAATCAAGCAATGTTTTTAACTATTTGAAACAGAGTTAAAAACACTCAAAATATGTTACAATAAATCATATAAAAAGAAATAAAAATGTAAACTGAAAGAAAAATGTCATGGTTTGTTTGCTATTTCCATCCAATAGTATTATACAGGAGGGAAAATTTGAATGCATTTTTTATAACAAAAATTCCTGACATTTTTTAAAATTCTTAATACATTGAATAATACTAAACTATATTACTATCAGTAATTACTTATCTTACATGGCTAATTTTAATTAAATAATCAAGAATTACTCAATGATAATAGACATACATACAAATCTAACCTAAATCAACCTTTTTAAGAATGACAAAAAAGGGACTAAATTTATCCAATTTCTACAATCTTTCTAACATTATATGTTTGAAAATATAATTTTATATGATTTAATGTTTTTGTTTTATTAATATTTATAACAAATTTTTACAGTGATTTTACAAAAAAATATTTACCAAAATTTCAGTTGAATGCTGAATTTTAGATTAACTACAGATGATACAGTAAGAATTGTTAAATATAATATTAAAATTATAAATGATTTTAAATTTGATGATTCATCTGTATTCATTGAAATATTAACCAAACCAGTCAATAAGTTGGCTAGAAGGAAATAAAATAGACCATTATAATTAATGGCTTTCCACAACAGGAATTCACAATTATTTTTAAGTACTTTACTTAAAATTGTCATGATAATTTCTTGACATAGGTGAACTGCCAACTGTAAACTAGTAAGAGCAACCTAAAAAAAATTATTCAAAAACAAATTTAAGTTGGGAATATTTAAAATATAATATGAAACAAATGAGTTTGACTACTTTGAGATTTAATATGGACAGAGATCAGTATTTTATTTGATACACTTATTATAAATTGCTTCCAATATACCCTTGAAATCTAAGTTAGAAAATTGATATTAATATTATAAATTCTATCAAGATTATATAATGCAGTACAATAAAAATTATTAAAGTAACAGAAAGTTAAAATAAATTTGATTTTCTTCTGTGGAGCTCAACAAATTATTGAAACAAAATAAATTACTTTAAAACTTTATATTGGGTCTTTTTTTCATATATAATGAATAGTTATTGAAAAAATTATTTAAAAAAACTTAATATTTTTTAAAAAGAAAACAATAATTTAATACAAAAAATTATCTAATTATCTTATCATAAAAACAAATTATCTTTAGTTCAGCTCATTAGGCAACAATTTATTAAATAACATTCACAATAATGTGACAAAAATAAAATTGTCTTAATTTTTTTTTTATCCAATATTTAATTTTGTTCATCATTTGTTTTTGATCAAATATTCCCTAGTAGCAGCATGTATTGTAATGTAAAAATATGCATTAAAACTGCACAAATCATGCAGGTAAGAAAATTTTTCATTTATTGCTTAGGTCTTTTTTTTTACAAGAAATTTCACAAACAGTTATTTATAATTATATTTTGTAATTTTTTTTTTTTTGCTTAACTTACAAATATCTAAGAATAGATTCAGACAAATTGTAAGAATTAAATTTCAATCACTTGTTTACAAACTCTAACCTTGAGAAATATAATGAAAGTGGATGTTTACTAGAAGGAAACATAACACAACCAGAAATGGAAAAAACTAAAAGTTGCAGCCCTTGGATGTGTTTTAAATATATTTTATCTAAATAAAGACTTCATGAACCTCAAACACACACTAGCCATTGTAAAGTGAAATACAATATTATCTCATACTCATTAATTGATTTTATCTTTCATTTATTGATTACTGCAAAGATTTTTTTTGTATAAATGATGCAATGCATTGTTTCTAAATTTATTTACTAAATTGAAGAAATAAAGGTAAACTTATTTATTGAAAATAAATCAAAAATATAAAATTATACTAAATAACATGAATGTTTGCATACCACCCAAATACAATAAGGTAAGTTTGCCATTCTTCTGGAAACAGGCTGAACTGCTTCATGAAAAGGGTACATCAAAGTCCAGGCAAAGGCTCCAATCACAATTAGTTTAACAAGAAGCCATATGTAGTCACTAATTTTATGCCTGTAAAAATATAATAACGTTCCTTAAGTTGAATAAATATTTTACAATAATAACTGATAAGTATGTTTATAACATTTCATAATAATTTTTATAGATAAGTTCTTTTATAAAACTTTTTTTATATAGTCTGATCTACTAAATGATATACAAGAGCATTTCACAAGTTCAAGTCAATACGTTTAATTTCAGAAGAACATGAAATTATTTTATTAAAAAGTTACATTAGTTACTAAAGTTAACAGTTACTAAATTTTTATTTTAAAAAAAAATTAGTTTGTAGGGATCTCTACATAAAACTAAGATTTAATATTCAGACAATTCCCCATTTGAGAGTTAATAAAGGCAAAGGTCAAAAATAAAAGAGAGATGCTATACATTAAAATTGTCATGCTTTCCATTAAAAATGCTTTAACCCTTTATCTACCGACAGTACTTATAAGTACCACTCACTTTAGAATTACGTAGAATAACCATTTTTATGAATACTCAGAAGAAACTTAGCAGGAATATTCTTTTAAATCCACTCTTCCAAGATATCTGGCAGCACACATTCTATGATGAGCATTTTAGCGGGGAAGGCGAATAGTTTTATAGCAGAAATTGCGTTTTCAGCAGATTGCAAAGATCATCATTTTTGTCCAGAAAAAAAAATTAATGTCAAAATTTAAGTGTCTTACTTTTTTTGTATGTTAATGAAGACATTAGAAAGCACTTTGACTATTTATTTTAGTGAACAGTGTATATAATTAATTTTACACTTGAAAATCTTTAATTAATTAATTAGCTCTAACGGATTAAATTTCCCAAAGTTGAGTATTTTGTTTATGTATATGCCTTAATTTTCAATGTAGCGATCCAAAAAAAATATTGCATGAAAAAAACTACAGTAATTATAATGCGATAGATAAAGGGTTAATGTGTGAAAGCTTTAGATTGACTGTTTCTTTATTAACGTGGCACTTTGAACCTACTCTAGAGCTCTTGATGATGGATTTTGTAAATTCGAACCTTGGTCAACTGATGAGGATGACACCTGAGCTGGCACCCCACACCTGAGCTGGCACCCCACTTTCCAAATTTTTCCTTAAGTCTTTGAACGTCACAACAGAGTTAATGTACATAAACCACTCTACTTGGTGGTTCTTTAATGGCACTAAGATTCAAACCCATGACTCAACAAATACAATGTTAGCTATGATTTCACGGCTACAACCACATCACTACTGCAGCATAAGAAAGTTTGGGGAGAAATATGCTAAGGGAATAGTGCAATCCCTCTAATTATTTGCCACAGGTCATCCTCTGAACGTAGCAGAGCATCTACGAGGAGTACAATCACATCTCAGATGCATTTTATTAGTAAGAGATTAAGGAAGAAACATTTATATATCTCGAAGTGAACATTAGCTAATGCATGCAGTCAGGCATTATTCTTCTGGTAAAGGGTATTACATACCCCTGATAGAAGAGTTTCACCCATCAGTAAATTATTTACACCCCAAAAGCACTAGGATGACACATTGGGACATCACAGTGCCCTGAATATAAACCAGAGGTGACTTACTATCATATGCAATGGAACTTCAAATAATGATGCTGTGTTGTCTTGTTATTTGGCATCCATGAATGTGGCCAGATTGGACCCTCAATATGATAGCACCACATTTATACACAACAATCACTGGACAAACAGAAATATGATTCATATGAAAACACTACTCTGTCATACTTTTGTCTAAGTTTCTCTATCACAGAGCCATTGCAAACAAAGTTAACTGTGCTGTGGATCAATCCTCTTAACAAAAACTATGAAAGCAGGTCACTAGCAGTCAATCAATGGGTAATGGTTCTGGATAATATGGAAACATCAAAAATGTTCTCCACATTCTACTTATCTGTGCCCTTACTACTTATATTTGGATACATCCACCCATGTGTGCTCTGGCGTACTGGCATCTCTCAAACTAGTCCTATTTCCTCTTATATATATCCCAATCATTCTTTCCAAAGTTGGTACACTGTTGATGCATCTAAATGGGTGTCAACTAACATGTGACATGTGGACCAACCTGCCATTCTCAGTCCGGTCATCATACCCTTATAAAATCATGTCTACTTGAATCATGTCTATTGATTGGCAGCCAGATATTCTCTGCTGTTACAGATGTCCTTTGAGGCAACATAAAAAAAATTCCACAATTCCTTTACAGAAAAAATGGCATGGTTATTGTCCATTCTGCCTGTTCCTTCCTTATATACTTGGTGAGGTCTACCCAGAAATTTATATAATTATCTGACCCCCTTCTTAGTGTTGTATTTTCAATGCAATTTTTCTTTGGGAGAGATAAAAGCAGTTACTCATTGTACTGTTATAAAAACAAATCTTTTAGAAAAAAATTTAACAGTTCTTGGGGAAGGGAGCTTATACACCAAACCCCATAACTGGAGATTTCATCTGCAGTAAATACTGCAAGCTAAATAATTTTAAAGCTTTATTATTATTTTGTAAATTAAATGTCGCGAATATAACCACAATTGCAAATACCATGAACTATTAAAATGAATGTGAAAATCATGATTATAAAAAGTAACACAAGAATACTTTACCCTTGCTGCCAAACAATATGCCCGAGTTGCACCCCACAAAAATAAAGAGTAACGAAACCCAAGAGAGAGCAGATGCCTTCTTTGTTTGCTTCAAAAAAGTTTTCTCGTGAGTCAGAAATTACCAAATCTGCCAAGCCAGCTTTAGACAAAAATAATTGATGAATCAGTACAGTTAAAGCAGCCAGTAAACCAGATGGGAGTCGAACCTTGCACAGAACACTATAACATATCATCTACAATATAATATTTAGGATTAAATTTTATGGAAATCAAAATATTAAATTTAAAAAAAAGTTTCTGTGTCTTTAAAAAGTGTTATACATGAAAGTAATAGAGTAGGCAGGCTTTCTATTAATATAATTCCATATCAAGAAATCAACTACAGCTTAAATATATTTTAAGAAATCTACTCAAGTTTTCTTTTATTTCATGAAATCATATAAAAATTTTCTAGTAAGACTTTTCATTTAATTTCAGAACACTTTTATTAATTATAAGAGTATGATTTCAATTATTAATTTAACTGATACAAATTAATTATATATTTATGAAATCTTTTTAAGCTAGATTTTTTAAAAATCAATTTACAATAATACTAAGAATAAAATTTATAAGTTCTTTTAATTAACTTTTTTCAAGAATTCATCATTTTACTTTATTTTAATTATAGTATGACAGCCCATTTCGAAGTTCAATATTCATTAAGAATAAATTCTTTCATCAGGTAATCTTTTAAGAAACTAACATTTCTTTTAGAATCAAAAATACAATTTTTAAGTTGAATAAAAATAAGCACAATAGTTGTGTTTGAATATTGCATTACCATGAGGAATGCAAAAGAAAGTTGTGTATAAATTTAAACTAACTTAAAGATCTCCTTTACAAAAGAATTTTGTTAATTTTGAAACTTTCACTGTATACATAATTTTAACTTTAAAAAAAACAGCATCATTAAGAGAATTATCAGAAACAATTGTTATTCTTGGGCATTATAAAATATTTATTTATATAAATATTTATTTAGATTTTCAATTGTAACCATAAATGATAACATGAGACAAAGGAGAAAAATAATAAGTTGAATTAAAACAAACACCTTGGTAAAAGCTAAGTGAAAAAGAAATTCCAATGCACTCCATATTCAGGAACAACTTTATGATAACCAACTGCTGTCGTAGCTGCAAGTCGAATGAATCCCAACAAAAAAAGAGGAAACGAAGATAAGAAGCACTTTCTTAAACTAAAAAAACAGATTGTAAAAAGAAACTTTACGAAAAAACTGATTACATTTAGGATATTAGAAAATATCATTACAGTAACTATTTACAATTATTAATGCTACAGTTTTTCTCTCAGCAGTTAAGACAAGAAGTGCACGAAAAATTTAACAAATACAATGAGGGAATAAGACTATGATAATGATTCGGCAGACAAATTACAATTGCTGCAATCTAAATTCCCATTCACTATTCTTCAGAAAATTTGAAATCAGCATATTTAACTATCATTAGTTTAAAAAAAAGACTAGGATTTTTTTCTATTAGAGAATTTTTGATATTTAAAAGAAAGTAACACAGAATCAGCACGAAAACAATTATTAAAATACATTTTTAAACATTACACACAGCACATCATTCATTAATTGGTTAGACAACTTTTTATATAAGCTATATAGTACTATATTATTTTACTAACCATTATTTATTTATTACCAAGTAATTGCAAAAGTTCCATCTGTTTTTTTTAGAAAATGATGATGTATAATAATACAAAATGTATAGATACATAACCAAAAATAGTGCAGGCTCACCAACTACTATCTATGACCTCTTATATATTTTTTTAATGTCCTGAGATTAGGAGTTAAAAAGTCTTTAATGGTTGTTTTCAAATCATGAAAGTTTTGCTTAAACAGTTAGTCAGTATATGAAATTGGTAAGAATTGGTAGGCATTGAGTATGGGAGAATATGCAGGAGCAAAGTTAATATTGACTTTTTTTAAATAAATGTTGACAACAGCATGAGATCTTGCATTATCATGATACTGTCCGACTAATGACATTAAACCTTTTGCAACTCTGTAGAACACAGCATTACTGAAGACAGTTGATAATGGCATTAATGATTTGATTATGTGGCAGGACTTCCAAGCGAATTATTCCCTGACCATCCCACGACACACTAAACATAACCTTCTTGCAATGAGGTTCTGATTTCAACATTGATGTAGTTGGTTCAGAAGGCAGACGTACAGTTAGTCAAGACTTTAAGTTCAAGTACATAACCTACTTCTCATCTCTTGTCACAATCTGTTTCATGAATAGCTTCTTTATTGTATCTGGAAAGTGAAAAACTACAAGTAGAAATTTATTGGTCCCACTGATATGGAGGAATACAACTTTCAGATGAAACCTAATACTTCCAGGTATTCTTCAAAATAGTGAATGCATGTATCCTGAATGTAGAATACTTCCATGAATCAGCATGACTACAACCAGGCTATATTTTACAGTTTAATCAAAAGCCTCTTTTTCTGAATTTCAAAAATCATCAACAACATATGCTTCCTTAATTGCATTCTACCCATAACCTAAATGTATGCTACAGCTGTAATAGTACTACAAATCTAATATTGTAATCTACATCTCCAAAAATGAGCAGAACTTTTGCATATACTTGATAAAAAATTTCATATCATAGGTTTTAGAAAATATTAATAACACACATAAACAATGAGTGAAAAGATGCTTAGTAACTGCTTTCATGTCATATTTAAAAAAAAAAAAGGTTAGTATGATAAATTCAAACATTACCTATGCTTTGCAACAAAATTTTTTCCATGAGATGAGCATAAACCGTGGAGAAGTATAAATGATCCAACACCAGCATCCATCATTGACCAACCATAGGTTTCAGTTTTAGCAAATCGTGAAGGAAAGAAATTAAAGTCAACAGCTAAAATGCTTATGGCAGTAGCCAATAGTAAATGTCCTCTGTAGCCTCCAATGAAATCTCTATTGACATTTTTTTCAGGTAAACTTATATCTCTATAAAATAAATAATTTTTAAAGGAAATAATTGAATCAAATACAAAACTATTCATTTAAAAAATTCTTTTTTTGTAAAGGGGTTTATAATAAAAAAAATGGTTTTTTTGGCAAATTTTTTAATTTATATTATTTTTTCAAAAAAGGGTTTTTTTTTTATTTCAATTGTATTTGATAGTGTTAAGTTTTATAGTTATTCCTCTACTTTCAAATAAAAATCACATGTAAAATTTCAAAAAAGCATCTTTCAAAGGTCTATAGTTATTTCAATTTTTCAGTAAATCATATTGTTACAAATTTTGTGTCATGAATGCTTAAAATAGTGTAAATAATTTATATCTGGATGTGTGATGGTTAATATTATTCTCTGTTGTATTTATTTACTGCTAAAATTGTAATAAGCAATCCCCATTCCTTACATTATAATCGCAATTCAATAGAAACATGGCAAAATGTTGGCATCACTTTTGAAGAGTTGGTGGCCATATGGATGCTTTTGAAAATTACCTGAGAAATCTATTAATGTCAGTCTATCATGAAAGTGGATCTTTTCTCGAAAGATTCGAGCAGCCCATAAATAGGGAGTCACTTGTGAATACATTACTCATTTGTATTTCTAGACACTGATAGTTGTGTCTGAGTGCTCGATGTAGCAGGTGTCTAGCCTTCTAAAATTTATTAAGCGAATTCTACAGTTGTATCCTATATTTCAAGGATCCTTTTTCCACAATAAATTTTCATCACTCCAGAACTGTCTTGCTCTGTCAGATTGATAGCATAAAATCCTCAAACCCTGATCTATGTAACAAAATATTAGATAAACAAGACTTAAGATTTCAACAAAATTCTATTTTTCATTTTGTACATTATAATACAATGTTTACAATACAGTTGGACTACCATGTGGTTCAGTGACAAGTGAGTTTACTTTAGATACAGTTTTAATTTGGCTTCTTCAATAAGCAGTAATTTGTGATATTTTAATATTTTACTTTTCATCTTATCACATTCAGTTAATCTTATGTTTATATGACACTACAACTCCATGTTAAGAGCAAACTCTGATGCTTTTCTTCCCCTTAATTTTATATGCAAATGAATAATTTGTTCTGAAAAACTGTACCAGTTACAATTTTTTTTTTTTGTAACGTTTTTTTAAAAAATTTTTCAGTGAAATTAACTGTATATTCTAACATTTTGTGTTGGTCAAATTTTAAACATTGTAAAAGTGTATTTCATTATAGGTGATAACTAAAACAATTGAAAATATCAATAGTAGAGACAAGAAGAGAGGAAAATATTGTTTACAATGTTCTAAATTTAGAGGTACCAGATAATGAGTTAAAGAAAGATGGATACTTATGTATTAGCATTGCCACAACAAAATTGGCACCATACAAATTGTGCCATGATATCAAAACAACAAAAAGTCTAAAGTGTTTGGAAAAAAACAATTAGTTCAAATTTGGTTGAAAATGGCATGATTTGCATGATACAAATTTGTCTGTGGTGACATTAATATGTAAGTACCGTAAGATGCACCAAAACATTAATCACACATTCCACAAATCTTTGAAGCAACAAGCTATTACAAAGTTATTTTGAACAGTTATTTATGATTAAGAAGAAACAAAATGTTAGTAAAAACAACCATCCATAGAGGATTAGCTGATAAAACAATAATCGCAATTTTTTTATGAATATTTTGTCAATTTGTTGTACTTATTGTTTCTTTCAATCTTCTTTCATGACAAATT
The DNA here is from genome assembly GCA_019973955.1 of Trichonephila inaurata madagascariensis. NCBI lineage: Eukaryota > Metazoa > Arthropoda > Arachnida > Araneae > Nephilidae > Trichonephila > Trichonephila inaurata. The sequence continues at coordinate 108,811 of BMAV01023760.1, forward strand.
GAAACCATACTGAAAATTGATATAAATGTTGGGGCTTACATTATTACTCACACACACACACAAGATACATTAATGCTATTAATTTAACTCCTGGTTAAGTAACCATAAACTCCAACAACCACATGCTAATGGGGCCATGATGTAGAAAAATTCTGATAACGGCATCAAAGTTTTAAAAAAATACATAATTATTAGCCCCTATCATTTTTTTATTTTAAAAAATTTCTAGGTAGAGAAGCATTTTTTGTTATTTAAAAAAATAGGAAGGGTTACTTTTAGCATTTTGTAAATATATCTCTCAATCATCATTTAAGAATCTTTGTAAGAATACTTTGGTTTCATACAATGCTGAGAAAAATTATCATTTTAGTAAATGATTATAAATTACTAACAGTATTAAATTAAATAAATTTCTTCATATGTTACTTTAATGTTCATTATGTACCTCATTATTTGTTTGGAATATTCAGGTCAGTTTTAACAATTTTTACAGGGATGTTGTATACACACACTCAGAAATGTGGTTCAGGTAGCTTTCTTTTTGTTTCCTACAATCAAAAGTTCTTACTAATATACCTACAAATAGAAAAATTAAATAGAACATTGTCTGGATTTTAAATAAAGTCGAAAAGACTTAAAAATTACAATAATGTGAATTTTAAAAAAATTTTAAATACATAAAATTTTAATTTTTTTGTATGAAAAATTCAAATTTTTTGTATAATTTTTCTACAAAAGCTTTAGATACATACCATAATTATTCATACATTTTCTTTCAAAAGCAATAAAATAATTTTTGATAAGAAATAAATTCAAAAAGAAGTAACTAACTAAAATAAAATTAATTTAAAAGTATGATTACTTACTTTAAAACATATTTCGATTTTTTAAAGAAATATTTCACAACAAAAACATAAAATAAAATGGAGACTAGGATTCCAAGTCCTATGAGCACAAGTTGAAGTTTTTCTTCCAATAAAGTCAGTGCGAGTAAAAGAGTAACATTTAACACGCATAATTCTAAGAATTGGACTGATCTAAAATAAAGAAAATTACTTATGAGGAAGCTAATCATTAAAATTCAAACATGTACAATACAACAAACAACAAAAGAGATAATATTTTTTAAATATATTTACAGCTTATTTTGTTTTCTACAAAGAGTAAACAACTACTTATTCAATCCATTTCTTATAGAAAATATATCAGAATTTAAAGATTAAGTGGATATATTAGAAAGGATACTAGTTTCAAGCCTGAAAAATACATTAATACTGCTGATTTAAATTATGAATACATATTTACTGACTGATATTGTTTCAATTAGTTTTTTGAAAAAAAACCAAAATGTCTTATTGGAATTTTGTAAAAAGAATTAAATGCAATATATAAAAACAATATGCAGAACAACTATAAACAGAATATAAAAATTTAAATTTGAATAAATGTGTATATATCAATGTTCTATGTCTTTGTGTGTGTATGCTTGCATTTCTTTCACTTTACTTAAACAATTTATTCTCTATAATTGAAAACTGTGTTTTAATAACCCAAGAAAATGTAACTAACTGGTTTTACATCTGTCATTAGCTGCAGCTTTGAGTACCATGTAAATGACAGTACATTTTGACTCAATTCCCCCCTTTAATATTAGAAAGAAAATCCTGAGGAATGGTCAGGGAGCCTCCCACCTCTCTTCCCCTTCCAACAACCACTCAAGAGGATTTGCAGCTTGACAGATATTTAGAGTAACCTCATCACACAGGCATTATACATTCACAAACATCCATGCTATTTCCAGAATTTGAATTCAGGCCCTACAGCACAGCAGTCAGTGTCACTAACCACTATACTGTATGGGAAATAGTGATTTTTTTTCCAAACAAAACCTATATCTTCACCTTAGAGTAACTTGCAATTTGATTAATAAATTACTTGATAAACCAATTATTTAGAAATATATGTCAAATAATTCTTTTAGAAATTTATTGGAGACATAAAGCAAAAAAAACTCTCAAAAGATTTTACATTAGTGCAATGCGAGATATTAATTATTCTATTTGTATAAAATTTTGGTACTTCTTGTACTATTGCAACAATGACAATGTTCAAGATAACTCATCAAGTTGACAACCCCAATTTTGCGTGTGCCGAATGCACTGAATTGGCAACCATGTGCTTTGTTTCTTATAATGTTGCCAATACGGTTGCAATAATACATACCAAAATTACCATATTATCAATAATGAACTAATTTATTACAAAATAAAAACATTTTCAAGTCAGAAAAAATAAACATTAAGAAAATTCAATTACCTGTTAGACAAATGAGTAACTCCAGCAATAAGCCAAATCAAAAGTGAGCATAATGGAACAAAAAATGTCAAACTGAAGATCTCTCCAGGAAAGGTACCATCAAAACCAAGTACTCTTTGTGCTTCTTCAACACTTGAAAAATTATATTCCATTTTTTTGTTCTAAAAAAAAGATAAAATTACAAACATGATAAGTATATCCTTTTATATAGGGTTTGCTATAATACATTTAAATATTGATTAAAAATTCATAGTGGGTTGAATATACTTGAATTTGATCTATTTAATTCAAAAGTACCGTTCTCTACCTTTTTGATACGTTTCCATTTTGGCTGCCATAGGCAACGGTTGATTTTTTTTCCTGCCAAATAATACGAACACAAAATAATGCAATAATCTCAATTCCAGATTCATTTCTTAAATTATTATTTTATTGAGGAGGCATGAAGTTTTTAATCCATCCAACAATGAAGAAAAAAAGGGTAATTTTTATGGTAGGTTTACAAGTATTAATGAATTATTACTGGCATTTGGTGATTTTTTTTTGGTTGCAAATCTTTATCAGTGATGTGCTAAAGTTCCATTATTCATTTTGCTAATTCCAGAAATATTCAAAACAGAATATACAGTGGACCACAAAAGTGTTTGTACACTTGCAATTTTCTATAAAATTTAATGTTTTCAATTAATAAATATTAATGTATCAGAATTGTAATTTTTTTAAGATATCTGTAATTTGTTCTTAACGGAATAATACAACCAGTTTTTAAAACATAACTATTACTTTAAAAAATTAATAATCAAAAAACTACTAAAAAATTACACCACAAAAGTCTTCGTACACTTAAAAAAAATCTCAACGTAGCTTTAAATATTGTATTTTTTTTTCTTGATTTAATACTTAGTAGGATATATTTTGAGGCCCAATGGTAGCATATCGCGCTTCCATACCACAGGTCCAGGTTCTATGCCTGGGCTGGGCAAGGTTGACTCAGCCTTTCATCCCTTCAGTAGATCGATAAATGAGTACCAAGCTTGTTTGGGGACTAAAACACTGGGAGTTTCTCCCGACTGACCACCTGATTGGGACATCCGGGCCCTGCACCTCAGCCCAATGGTCATGTATATTTTGGGGTGGGCAACAGTAAGCCCTAGCCCTCATGGGCTGTTAGCCACTGAGTCGAGGATATATTTTTTGCATCTGTAAAACATTCAGATGTCTTGGTATAGATTTCATCAGTTTTTTCATAATTTTGCAATGATGTGCCTCATTCTTTTATGATTGTTGTTTTTTCTTCACATTTAGTTTTTGTTCAAGTTTTTTTTTTAAAAATAATTTATCACAAATATTTCCTATAGGGAAATCAAGTGATTTAAGAGGTTTCTTTAAATTTCAGAGTTATGAGGTACTAGAGGCAT
>BMAV01023762.1:0-52544 GCA_019973955.1 Trichonephila inaurata madagascariensis
TAAAAATATTACCTTTTATAGATTCACCTTCCTTCATAGGTTGAAGTAATACCTATTACGTAATTATAGATGAGAAGATTCAGACTTTCTTAATCTTTATTATATTTTAATTGAGATGAACGTATCCTTCTTCCAGAGTTATAAGACGACTAACACCCGTTCCGAATGATTCCACACTAAGTTATCTCTAGGCTTGCCGCTCTATCTCATCAAAGCTTCTATCCTTTTAAAGTATATCTCATTTGCATATTCGATCCGTTTCTCTTCTTGGTCTTGGGTTGGAAAAGTTTTGCCATTAATCGTGGCCGTCAAAGAACTTAGGAGTTATGTTAGAAGAAGGACGCGAGAGACGTCACAAACTTTAGACAAATATTATTTAAAATTTTTAAATTAGATATTGAATATTTCATTTTAATGTCATTTTGAATGCGAAATATACTGAATAAAATTATTAAATTAAATCAATATGTAAAAAAAAGAAACAAACAAAAAACATGTGAATTAAATTTTTAAAATTCAACTTTATTTCTGTACATTTTAATCCCATTTAGGCTTTCGCAAATAGTATGTATGATGTACGGCTTAAAGTGTAGTGCAATGGCTGTAGTAGTTATGTAATAAAGGCGGAAAGTTCATTTTGAAAAAAATAAATAATTGTTTCTTTTATTATTTTTTAAAGTTTCACAATTAAGAATAACCAAATATCTAATAGAAAATTTTTATGAATTTCTCGAACATTTCTGAAGTCACAAAAGACTATTTTAATTACTAGTTTTCATACATTTAAACCTGAATGTTTTTACTCACATTCATTGTCGAAATTGGAAAAGTTTTTTTCTTTTTTTTTTAAACTTAAATCATGAAACTTAGATTCATCATCTTCAGCTTCTTTTTTACGGAAATGTTTTCATTAGTATTCCAAAGTCTTTGATTAAGATTTCGAGCCCTTTTTTCTTACTTCAAAATTATTATCCTAAATCATTATTTTTAAGTATATTTCCGTGGAAAAAATATTGAACTTCTAATTATTTCCTTCTCATCAATCTTTTTTAGATTTCTTTTTTCGAACCATTTCACATAAACTATTTCTTAAAATTCTTTTTGTTCTGAAGTAATTCGTGGAAAAAATGTTTTATGATCATAGTACTTATTTTAAATTAGCTGTACAAAAAAAAAAATTATAGTAACTACGTTTTTTTGTTTTTATCCTTTGTTTAAAGATATCCAGACAACGATTTCACAATGTTCTTATCTTTTAAAAAACATCTTATTTTCCAACTGAGGTTTTTTAAATCGTAGATTTGAATAGAATTGGATAATTTTATTTTTCTTAATTAGAAAAGCCGCTTTGTATTTTTACTTCTGAAGTTTTAATACAATCCTCCCCTAAAATAAATTCCCTGTATTGGAAGATTATAATCGAAATTGAACTTACAGGATTCCTTAAAGTTTTAATTAACAAGAAAGGAAAAAAACATTCTGCACGATTTTTCAGCAACAGTTTCTATGTATCCCTTTACACAAAAGTCTAAATCGTATAAGAATTTAGTTTGTGATACTTTATTGATTAATATGGAAAAACTAAAGATTAAGAAGAAAAAAATAATTCTCTTTTTGTAGAAAAATTAGAGTATTCGATAATGTCTTATATAGTCTTGATAATTTTTTTTTTAACTGAAAAAATCAAGACAAGTATTTTAATGTAAATATCCCACTTCAATCTTATTTAAGATGAAATTTATGGGTAAAAATCCTTGATATTGAGATGTTTGTGTTTATATTTGTCTATTAAAGATTGCTGAAAATGCTGTAATTTAACACAACGCAATGTTAATGTTACTATTAATTTAAAAAAATTAGCAATTTAATTAAGTTTTGTTTTCGTCAATTTACAAATAATATAAAACTTCAGAAATTAAGTCACATATTATTTTTGTTCTTAAAGGAAATATTACTTCCTGCTGTTGTCTCTCTCTCTCACTGATTTTCAAGTAAATGAAATTAAAACAAGCATCGAATTCTATTCACAAAATAAAAGAATAAAATATATAAAGTGGAAATTAAGACACTTATGGTGGTATTCTCAATCGTGAGTTATTGAAAAGAAAACTCACGGATTGGGTAACCCTCGCTCGCCGATAACTCGCGGATAATTCTCCTTTCTTTTTCTCGAACTGACGATTACCGAATCCGTGAGTTATGCGTGGGCAAGATGTTACAGTCGTTGTGATTGGACACTGATAATCACGTGACATATTCTTTGTTACGTCCATCTTTGCTTACAAACAGATTCGCGTGATCGAAATCCGCGAGTTACCCTCCGAAATCGGCGGTTATCTTTGGATGAATAATCCGTGGATTTGGCGCGATCCGCAATTGAGAATAATGATGTTTCGCCACACACACAATCTGCGAGTTACCTCCGGTTCGGGGATAACCCGAGGTTAACACGCGATTGAGAATACCACCGTTAGAGGATTAATCTTGCTAAGAAATGTTTTGACCAATAAGAAACAACGCTTTCTGGATAATTTAAATAAAGATTAATTTAAAAATATACTTGCATTAATAATTTTTTTCAAAAACTACGTAAACAAATTAAAACTCTTTTTCGATAGGATGTAAAAATACTGTAACGACGGCGCATTGATACGACCCAGGACCTTTTACACATGTCTAGTTTGATAGATTAGAGCAGGTGGCTCGCTTGTGAGTTGGAGCCAGTGCACGTGGCCTTTGAGTCATTGTCCATTGGTTAGCGTCGGGTCGGCAACACCAGTATGTCTGTAAGTCATAATATACAAGAGCTTGTCCCATTGTGTGATAATTTATGGCGTGTAATGATTTCACTCAGCTCTTGGTTAACTATTTATTTCAATATGAAAATCATCAAAAAAAATAAAATGGTATATTCTTTTACAGTTCAATATCAAAAGGATTCGTAACGATTTCGAGTCTTTTTCGCACTCTCTTCCGTTCACTGATTTTCCAAGCCAGGAGACCGCTGTACTTCGCGGGCTGGTTATCGCTCTTCCTATCGCTCAAGGGACGGCCGAACGGCTCCCTTCAAAAATCCAGTCTTTTTTCTCTGGACTCTCTCGCCCTGCTTATATCCTCTCTCTCATCTCTTTGTAGTCCTCAAACCCTCTGGTTTTTCTGCTGCCTTCCGGTCTTGGCTCCCTTGATCTCTTACCCTTCTGACGCGCCAAATCGTTCTCATTTCCTGTTCGCTAGACTCAAAGAAGCGCCGAGGCTGGGTGCCCCTTTGTACGTACTCAGACGCGCCGTCGTCAACGAGTTGTGGGAAAATGAATACACAATGATAAGGCGCCTCTTTTTGACAGTCCGGTCAGCTGGGAAAAAAGGTGCCGAAACTCGACCACCCAGTTACGAAATTCCTTCCCAGCAATTAGGAAAATGCCTGGGATTTTCGCAGCTTCTGTCGGCAAGGGGCAAGGGATCTGTTTCAAAAAAGGGGAAAGAGATATGCTTCGTCACAGGGGTCTGTCTGACTGTGTAGCCTGATGCCTCTAAGAATGGTGGGAAAATTGCTTCAAAGTAAGACCGCAACAATAAGGTGCTAATGAGTCTGAGGATCGTGTGCAGACTGCCAATGAGAAATGACGAGCGGTGTGTAGTGGAACCTCTCCTGCAGTGTCATTTTTGGTGAGGAGGTGATCTAGATGAAAGCGGATTTTTGTGGAGTAAGAGGAAAGAAAAATGGATGAATGTTGGCGGCATCTAGCGGAACTACACAGAACTACGGGGAAGCGTCCTTCGGAGAATGCAGAGATGTGTGGAAGAATGAAATCTAACGTCTGAAATAGACTCATCATACCAGCTTGGCGCAAAGAGACATTTCCATGTTGCAATATTAATAATTATTTAATTGAGCAAATAAAATTTTGTTTCATTTCTACAATTTGATGCGAGTTCATCTTCTCGCTACCAGTCCATGATCTCACAAAATACGTTTTCTACTGGTGGCTTTAATTTTAATTCAAGGCAAATAAGTGCGATTGTAGATTTTATTCTCTCAGATTATCAATGATGAAAAGAAATTATCTAGTTTCTTTACGTTACAATTAATCGTCTATGAAAAGAATGAAAAAATATAGAAAGTAATTATTAATAGCTTCTAGTTTTTGTAAAGCATTTATAATGAGTGAAAATAAATTCATTTTGCATAATAGAATTTCTCAATTTTTAATTCTAAAATATTATTTAATAAATGCTGAAAATTAATTGTGGATAAAAATAAACATCTAAGAAATTTTAAAAAATATGAATCAATTTTGAATGCTATATAATTATTTGTTCCCTTCAGCATTATTTTTTGAAAGTTTAAAATTTATAATCTGATCCCTCAAGTCATTAATCATTTAAAGTGGATCATAAAATTTGTGATATTTACAAACCTGATTTTCCAAGTAGAATACTTCTGTAGGAAAAGAAGGTGACTAGAAAGCAGACAAGGGAAACAGAAACGTGAAATCGAATTTCAAATTCATTAAAATCAATACACTTTATAAGAACCCTGTGACGGGCTCCTCGGGATTTCAACTAATTATCTTCTAGGGTTTCTTTGGAGCCAGAATGGCAATTCTTTCTAACCAACTCGAGAAGTGAAACGTGAATATTCAAATTAGGAATCTTATAAATAGTAGAAGTTTAGCGTACGCGGTGTGGCCATGAGAAGTGAATATACGAGGTCTATGTTTTACCAGTGCTTAAGTTAATGTGAGAGGAAATCCCGAGTTCAAGATTTAAGCTATCCGTATCTGTGCGATCAAGTTAAAGGTGGATACCAGTCCACAAGGACAAAAGCCACATCCGTTAGAATCAAGCGGATTGCTGTTTACCCAAGATATAGCGGTAAGACTGTTTACTCAAGTTTTTAAGGCTACACGGTACCCTTTTTGAAAAAAAAACTTTTTGGAGACAGTTACAGTAAAAATAATTGATGCTTTATATTTAGATCATATTATTACTGATTCTGTAAGAAAACATTCAGTTTGACCAGCCATTATTTTAAAATTTTAAAAAATTAGAAATTTTTGAAGTTGTTTCAAACTCTGATAAAATACTCAATTTTTAAAATTTTTTAGTCATTTTAAGTTATTTATGTTTCTTAGGTTATTGCAAAAAAACGCTATCATGGATTTGAAAATCTATTCCCTTGTTGATTTTTAATAATTATTTTTCAAAAAAACCCAGGAAAAAACACGAAAATTTTTAAAATATCAACTTTAGCATTTTTTAGAAAAATAACTACGAGATCTCAGCCCTAAATCGATACTAACGTTTATAGAACATACATTTGGGAGTATATACAAAAAAATTCCAAGGATTTATCTTGAACAGGAAAAAGGCCTTAGGGATTAGAAAACACTTATACCTTCAAAATCGAGTGTCTGAGAAAAACGCATTTAAAGTTTCTGAAGTCATAAAACAGAAACTTATAATGCCCGTAAAGCTGTAATTTTTTAATATGTTATTTTGCAATGTATGTGTGTGTGTTCTGCATTAAAACACTATTTTTATTAAATATGACTGAAAATAATATTTTTAATTTAAAATATATTTTTGCATAATATTGATAGAATTTGTTAAGACGTCAGTTTATTCAGCTTTATCTTAACCTAATATTTTCACAAAAGTTTTGAAACACAAAGCATTTATGTACAAAATAATACTGATACTAACGTAAGCTAAAAATAGTTAGGTTTCCACATAAAATTAAATTTTTTTCAGTTTTAATTTGGGGAAGTTTATGAAGTTTTAGCTCTTGTCGTACGACTTATAAATACTAAAATATAGTACTGCAATATGTTTAGTATAATGTAGATTAGTACATCAAAGAAATATTAAGTTATATCTGCAACATTTGAATTCAGAATGCTTGTATTCGGAAGTCTAATTGTAGAATCATCAGAGGACAGATTTTTAGGTATATCATTTTCAGTAGAATTCCATCTCTTCAAATTTTTCTCACAAAACCCTGAAACCAAATTAAGGTATTTACCTACGGAAAAAATAATGATGAAGCTTTTAAGTTATACAAACTATTTTCAACGCAAAAATTGGCCATGAAATTAATCTTAATTTGTTGATTATGAGAACCCAAAAAAACTCAAAACCTAATCAAGCAGAAATGATTTTAGTAATGAAAATTGGAATTAATAACCATTTCAAACTAAGAGCTAAAAAAATTTTTTTAAATTTAAATTTCAATTTAAGGGAAAAAATTTTTAAAAAATAAAACCCGAACCAAAACCATAGCTCATAAAATTTAAAAATATCTTAAAAAACTTTTGCAAAAGATCTGGAATTTTTTTCCCCTTTTTCCCAATGATATGGGTCACAGAAAATGAAAAAAAATTTTTTTTTCCGTAAAAAAATTTTTAGGATACTGTTTAACCTTAAAATTTTAGTTTCAATTTGTGGTAGAGTTAGATATAGTGGTCGGTTACGCTATTATTTGGTAATACGAATTGTGTTCTTTCACTTCATATTCACTTGAATCGAATATTAGTACTGTTATTGTATATTGTTTAAGTTAAGATCTTAATAAAGTGATATTAAGATAAACGATATGGCTGCTTCTTCGTTCCTTTCCTCCAGATCTACGACGCAAGGATAATGTAGAAGTGTTGCATCTCCGATCGGGTGCCTTACAACCCGATATCTTTTTCTTCAACTTCCAAAATGAGTAGATCTATCTTCATTATTCCATAGCTCTATTTTTAACAATTAAAGTTTTCAATTTAATTTTTATATGGTAACTCAAAATATAATTTTTTTTATTTAATCAATTGTGAATGTCATTTATCCTTCTGGGGCCGGAACATCAATTTTTTGCCACACTGAGGAACATCTTTCTGACAGACGGGGACGTAAATGTTTTTGAATTTTATTATCTTAAGAATTGTTTTAAATGTCCTTATAGCTCATGAAATTGAGTGTGGCTCAAATAAGATGTGTGGGGTTAAATCAAGCGCAACAATATATTATTATCACTAGAATTGTGACAAGTATTTTTATTAAAACTGATTAAAAATAATTTATATTCAAGTAAAAATAATTAAAAATAATAATACCAAACACGAAAAAACTATAGGAATATCCGTCGGATAGACGGTGATAGATAAGAAAAATTGCACTTATTGGGAGTTGAAAAAAATCGCCATGTACCAACACGTGATCCTCTCATTGGGTAGAGTCCAACTGAAGATGTCAAGGCAGCTCACCCCAAAAATCACACCACAGCGTTATCTACAGGCATCAAAGAAAATCATCCCCGTTTGAGAGACGGATGTTCCAGTCAAAGGGTTAAGATTATATCTAAAATATTTAATTACCTGTATATGCGAGCATGAAATTTTAGCAGCAATATTTAAATTCTGCTATTGATTATGCTAATTCTTGCATTATAACGAGAATTTTACAATGTGTTGAGCATAATAATTTTATAATTGATTCAAAACTCTGGCAGAATGTTCATTAATGAACAGGAGGTATTCACTTCATCTTTTTTATTTCATAAGTTCAAGAGCATTGAACAACGTTAACTCATTATTAAATTACTTGCTTTATTTTTTTATGTTGATAAACATTAAATTCTATTTCAACATTAATATTTCATGCATTTTATTAATTAAGAATTTTGAAAAAAAATTATTAAATTAAAACTCTGGTGTTTTTTTTAAAAATACATCAGTATTTTATTTTTTATTTTTTAACTGAAATTTCATTTTTATTAAAAATGGGAAAGTATGAAGTACAACACAATGACAATGTATTAAAATTTTACATATTTATATAAGAATTTTCCATATTGTAGAAGTAAAGCATATTTATTATTTCAATTACTACGAATAACTAAAGCTCTTGGCTTAAGATAGCCCCAAAACAACTTTATAATAACAGTATAAACATATTTCTTACGCTCTTGTCTTTCACAAATAAGAATTATAAGTATTTATTGAGGTAAGACATTTGAAATGTAAAATCTATAAGCATATGAAATTTGAGATATCTTGTGTAAATATGAAATCATAAGGTATTTTTAAAGATATTATATTACATTAATATTCTTTCTTGAATTACAATATAGAAGTCAATGAATTGTTTGGAAATATTAACAAAAAAAATCCTTAAATTAAATTATACTATGCATTTATTGAGTTGAATGACAGAATCGAATTATTAGGGAAATATTCATATTTTATTCATACTTTGCATAGAATACTTTAAAAGTCATATTATAATTATATTTCTTATTGTAAATATAATAGTATTTTTTCGGAGGTTGAAATTTAGAAATTACGATTCAAAATTTGAAAGCTAGAAGAGTAAATGAAAACTGAGCAAATGTTACGAAACGTGAAATCGGAAACAGACTTCAATATACATTTAATCAAGAGATTACGGATCCTTTAACAGATCATTAAGAGTTCTAATCATTCTTCACACACACACAGTAATGTGTGCAATTCCTTTTCATAGCAAGACGTTTCGAGAAAGGAAACACGCAAACGATACGAATCTCGTCTGAGTGCTTTCGATTTCTAAAATTAAACTACTTCAATGAACCTCAACCACTTCTCAATAGAAGTGTATTTAGAGCAGACAGTTTTCTCAGACAGGGGATGATCACTTAATCCGTCTCCCTGTCAATTGTCTCTGGGATGAAAACACATTTAGGAAATAGCTCTTTCTGCGTAAGTGAATACAATCGAAATAAATTTTGTAAAAATATCTGAAAATTTGGATGTTCATTTCGACTCGTAAGTCAAATTATTTTGATATCTTTGGCGCATTGTACATTCTTTTTATATGTTTAAATAATAATTATTAATTTTTTCGATTGTAAGATAGGTATAAATCTTTTTTTGAAATAAATAATTCCTAAAAATGTTAACTGCAAAAGATGTCTAGTAAATACATTTTTTTTCAGAAATAAAAGGCTGTAAGTAAAAATACTGATTTTAAGATTGACTTCGAACAAAATTAGAGAAAATAATTTGATTTCAGGAAATTTTTGGATACAGTGAAATTTTTCAACATTGATATTATAGACTTATATTCATTACCATCAGCACAGAGCACTGCCTTAAGTAATAAATTTTCTTGAACAGTATAATATCCTAGGATAAGCAAATTGTTAAACTTTTTAAACATTTGAATAGTACTAAAATCTTTCACAGTTTGGAAAGAAGGATTATTGTGTGTGTGCAGCGGGTTGATAAGTCTGAAATCGTATTTGAATTTCATTTGGTTAAGCTAAGGTTGCATTATATGGCTTGTATAGGAAGAACAAATTCTTTTCCTTCGACTAAATCTTGACCTACTGTTACTGTGGTTTGCGATTCCATGACATTTTTGCTCCCATTGCTCACTATTCTTTAGTTATCAAGCTTTTACAAAATCGAAGGGTTCAAAAGACATTTAAAAATGTTTCAAGCTGTTCCCAGTCTTTAATTTCCAAGATGATATAAATACAATCCAGATGATCTTAAGGGAATAAAAACCGTTTCCCACTCCCTGAGTCAGGAACTTGATCATTCGTTGTAGGACTTCAAATGTCCGCACGAACAAATGCTACGTCTATAATATCGTGTGCTGTCAACTTGGAGTCCACTGATTGTAGCCCAGGCAACTGTTGTAGTAGTACGAGTGACATTCCTTGACAATATATTAAAGCAGAGTTTCTTAAACTGCGGGGCGTGCCTCCTAGAGGGTCGTGATAACTCTACGAGGGAGGGGCGCAAGCACATTGAAAGGTCGAAAACAAAAGATTACCTAAAAAATATCAATTTACTGAAAGTAAACAAACAAAACATATTCTGACATGATAAAAAAATAAAATACACATTGACATTGACATGATACACATACAGGGTGTAACTACACTCTGGGGCAAAACTTTAAGGTGTGATAGCACACATCAAGACAAACAATAGTAAATAGGAAACTTAAGGTCCAAAACGTCTTCCGAAGGAGATAGGTGCCATTAAAGTTTAGGGTCCGAAATTTCGAATGTTTATAAAAAACGGAAAAATGGGTCGATTCGTTAGCGGTTTTCGCTAAAATCATTCTTTTTAGCAGTATTTTCTTGAAAAATTAATTTTTAAGATAAAGCTAAAAAAATGTCGATAGAGGGCGCTTTAAACGTTGGAGTAATGAACAACTATTTTTTACTGTTATTTTTTGTATCACATTAAAGGCTTTCAAAAGTTTAGACTTAACTTAAATTTTGAGCTCAAAATCAGATTCGTTAGGGGTGGTTAAGTAGCGCAAACGGAATTGTGTTCAGGAGGTGAAATTTGAAACTCCCTTCCCTCTGAACAGAGTTAAGTTATTCCCGATCTTGGTGTCGTAGACTAGGAAGCAACTACTACCTCGTACAAGTAAAGTAAATGAGAGAGGGATGACAAGATTAAAAATAAAATTATTCATAAAATAGCTGAGAAACTTCTCTGCTCAAAATAAAAATAAACAATTTAATGTACGCACGTAGTGCGTATGAATTAAGATTGAATGAATGATGACCTGTAGAAAATGGTACACGCATGATTTTCTTGTGGAATGACAAAAACTACTCGAAAAAGGGCCCACCAGCAAAGATGCAGATCTCACACCGCCGGCGGAGGGAATGTCGAACATTAGTAAATACCCCGGTCATCTTCCGGATATCGCCTGCTACGACGGCAGGCCTCGCAACCAGGGCCTCGTCGGAGTCGACGAGGCTTGCGTAAGCAAGACTCTTCATATGGCCTCCTTCATTGTCCAATTTACCGGACCACCCCACCTAATCCATTGCCCTGGATATTCAGTATCCAATGCACTTCGCACAACTGCGGTGAAATGTGCAGGTGCTCCGTCATGTTGGAACCACATACTTGCCTTTATGTTAGCTGGAACACCTTGCAGTAGAATTTTACATCCTTAGATACAATTAGCACCATGCAGTTGAATCTTTGTGTACTACACTTTGCATGCAAATCGAGTGATTTGCATAATCGGGTATTTTGCGGGGAGAAATTGGTCATGTCTGTTATGAATAACTTTTTATTTAATTTTGTTATCCCTCTCTCGTTTATTTTATGTTTAGTGGGTAGTAGCTGCTGCCTAGTCTACGACCGGGCATCGAAGATCGCGAATAATTGAACTGTGTCCAGGGAAGAAGGTGAGTTCAAATTTCATCTCCTGAACACAGCTGAGTTTGCGCTACTTAACCACCCCTAACGAATCTGGTTTTGAGCTCAAAATTTAAGTTTAAGTCTAAACTTTTGAAAAGCCTTTAAGGTGATACAAAAAAATAACAGTAAAGAATAGTTGTTCGTTAATCCAAAGTCTAAAGCGCCCTCTATAGACATTTTTTGAGCTTTATCTTTAAAATTAACTTTTCAAGAAAATACTGACAAAAAGAATAATGTTAGTGAAAACTGCTAACGAATCGACCCATTTTCTCGTTTTTTTACGATTGTTTGAAATTTCGGACCCTAAACTTTAATGGCACCTGTCTCCTACGGAAGACGTTTGGAACCCCAAGTTTCCTATTTACTATTGTTTGTCTTGATGTGTACTATCACCCCTTAAAGTTTTGCCGCAGAGTGTAGTTACACCCAGTATAAATGTATCAGTATTGCACAATGTATTTTATAATTAATTTAACAATACTAAGTTTTGAACAAGTTTAATAATTACCAGTGACCCATGGGCTTGTCATGTATAAAATTATACACAAAAATGAACGTTTATTCTGATAATTAGTACGTTTATAATTAATTACTTCTGATTAAAACTTACCCAATTCGCTCTTCAATGCCACCGTTTACGTAGGCATTCGTATATGATGTATTGGGGAGGGGGAAGAAAAGGCATAAATAAGAGTAAAAATACTCTGAACTAAGTAAATCCTTCTCAAACACTGTCAAGATCTTTTTATTGCATTCCAATGTTTTCGGAATAACTTTATGGAAAACAGCGCACAGTTAAGTTCGTACTTCGGAAAGACGTATATATACATCTGGGAAATTAATGCTTTGACCGAGCGAGAGGTTTATATACACTGGTGGTACTTAAGAAATTAAAGTCATATGGTAGCAGTAGCGTCAAAGTATATTATTATTGAATTCAATACATTGCTGTTGTATGAAAGGGGGTGGGAAGAAAATTTTGAAGGGATATTGGGTCACAAATATTGAAAGTTTGAGAAGCACTGCATTAAAGCTAAGATTATTTATCTAAGCGCTGTACTAGCTGGCTTACAGCGACTCGAAATGCTTTTAAAAAAGAGCTAGGTGAACAGCGACTTGCAAAGAGTTCTTTTGCAGCTCACCAAGACAGTCAGCTAATGTTGTCTGTATTAAGGTCAAAATGTATTTGTGAAAAAAGTATCTTTTTATTTTTTGCATGAAGATAAACAAGAGTAAATACAGATGCAGGTTGGTTTTTATGAACTTGTGGGCTGTGATGAGAATTTCAAGTAATCTCACTCATGATTTCATAAAAAAAATGTAGAAAACTGTGATGAGGTACATTTGTTTAGTTAAACTAATTCTAAAATTGAATGTGTTGGCTGCTAAAGATGGGAAATTAGCACAATAAATTAATTTAATAAAAATACCATTAATTAATGATTTTTAAGGAACACTTTTTCTGAGCTGTAAAGGTTAACGAATGAATGCTATCATTATAAAAAGGTGCGACTAGCCGAAATTCTTAGCTTCTCCAATGTGTTCGTTCAGCCAAAAAAAAAAATGTCCACTCCTGCTTTAGAAGGATTACCATATCAGATTCCTTTTAGGTAACAATCATTTAAATATCCCCAACGAAAAATCGAACTATTATGTCTAATAGTTTTACATACATAAGGAATGATAAATTCAGCATTTCAAATGATGACGGCTGATACTCGAATATATTTCTCTGGACAACAGCTCTATCTATTTGTGAACAAATATTTCAAATCAAAGTTTAAAAAAAAAATTATTGCTAAACACTCCAAAAACAGGCATAAATTACTGTATTAATCAAGCATTTTTAGATTGTATAGACTAATAAACTATTCATTTTATAGTTACATCCTTTCTGCACAGGAAACTTTTACGAAAGCCTAATTTAAGTCATGTGCTTTAAGGTTGGGTGAAAAAATTAGTTTTCCGTTTTCAAACACTATGCCATATTCCCTAGAAAATTTACTATACCTTTATCTTGCAAAAAAGTTGAAAACTGTTTTCACGCCTAAAAAGTTTTATTTATTAACACATCGTACATAAAATTTGGAAAAATTGAGAAATTTCTCAGCTTTTTATAATTTTTTTTTTTAAATATCGTTTTTTTTTTCAATATTGTTAAGCTTTTGGTATGATATGAGCTGCAAGAAAAAATTATTACCTGTTAACTCAAAATAATTATTATTCATGCATAAAGCTAAAAAAATGTATGTTTTTTTTAAATGAACAATATTTCGTAATTTTATTCGTTGTAAGTTTTTCTTTATCAAACAAAAGTAAATAGGAATTAAACCCTATTTTACTTTACGAACGTCTTAATACTATACCTATTTCTATTATTAAGGGTATAGTTTACGAAATTACAGCATTGTGATGTACCCTTTGTCCTTACTTTAACTGATGAGAAAGTACACATACAAACGGAGAAAAGATCCACTCCGTTTCCTTAATTGCTAGGGAAAATGTGCTCAAATGGGTGGTCAAAAATTCTGACTCCTGTTTCCACGGCCTTCCCCTTAGAGTACGAGGGCTGGAATGGCCTCTGGCCTGAGTTCGACTACCGTTTCCCACGCATCCTAGACGAGAGCATGTCTGGAGAGGAGCCCCATTATGCGTCGTAAAAGATCCCTCGCTCTGAGGGGCCGGGAGACAAGAAGTGAAAGAAAGCGCTGAGAGTATAACGGGGAGAAACACGGATGTTGAAAAGGAAAGTGAGAGGAATTACAATAGAGAACCGAGAGAGGCCTCTAGTCAGTGACAAGGACGGTGGTGAGAGAGCGAGTGACAAATGAACTCGGCGTGGAACTACCGAGTAACGACGTTTTCTGAAAGCGAAAAAGACTAATGAACTATGAATCGTTTACAGATAAATTGCACTGGACAATATATCAAGAATTTTACAATTTAATACATATTTCTTAGACGAATTTTGTTTTCGAATAATGCATTTTGAAGTCATATTTTTAAGAAAAATTGTTTATTTATCTTAAATGAAGAGTAGACTAGTAGGTTTCAGCACCGCACATTTTTAAAAATGTTTCAGTCTTAATTTTGGCGCTGTTTATCACTGCTTGGGTGGCAGGGGTTGTTTTTGAAAAATATTTATTATGCCGTTAATTTAAAAAAACTCTTAATGGAATCACAGCTGTAAGTTTCCGCAATGGTAACTGACAAATGATGATGTTTTCAAGATGACTAATGAGTTATTTAACTTGGGACGTAAGGATAAAGAAAGAAAATTAAAACCTGTAAATTCATAATTTGTAATTTTAGTGTAAAGAATCCGAAAACTACAATAAAAGAAAACACACTTCATGTGTTTCAAAAAAAAATGTCTCTTTTACTTTTAATAAACATACTAAAATAAAAGGAAAAGTACTTTTCCTATTCTATTGTTATTCAAGAGAAATAGATTGTAAGCCGGACTATTTCTAACAGTCCACTTGCTTGACTTTTCACTTTTCATTCACGTATCGTATTAAGGTGCCGTGGAAGGATACATCCTTCACCAGTTCACCAAATTATTTTACTTTCTGTCAATTACCTATACATGTTCATTATATGTGTTGAATATATAGATGGAAATGTGACAATTATTTTCTCGGTAAAATTTTTCTTTTACTTTCTTATACTTTCTGCAAGTTAAGTTTTATTGCAGCTTACCGTTTTTATTTTTCGTTCTCGAGTTATTTTTTTAAGGAGAATGTGCTTATATATTTAAAAAAAAACTCTTTTTACTGTGTTTAAAATCTTGTAAAACATTATAAATCTTTGTTCATTTTCTTGGTATACTGTATATTTTTGTGTGATAATAGAAAATTAATAATTTGGGCTGATATTTTCTTTTGAAAATTGGAGAAAAGTGTTGGAGAATTTTTTTTCACGTTAGTTTACGCATTATTTTTCACATTTTTTTCACTAATTCTTATCTACTTATTAAAAACATTGATTCTATTGTGTGAACTTATGATAAAATTTAGACGACTGATATTCAACAACAACATTTTTAGTTTAGTATAATTTAAATTATGTGGATAAATTACCAAATATATATTAAAGGAAATAGCTCCACATACAATGTATAACAGGAGTTTCTGATAAAAGCTGATAGAAAATTTACACTCATTTCTCCTGTTAAAACCTTTTTACTTTAAACTCGGAAAAATGATAAAAATGTCTGAAAAATATAAAAGAGTAGCAAAAATATTTTTATGGCCCGTTGATGGGTGCCATTCACTTTTTACACCGAGGAAGCAGCTGCACTTCAAAGCTTCAAGATAAAAAACACAAAGATCTAACTGATCCAAAATTTGTTTTAAGACAAGGTTGGATGGGTAATTAACATGTGAAGTATTTGAAGAATTTCTGTTGATATTTATGCGTGTGTCTGTTGATTTTTAATGCACTTTATTTAATGCCTTTTTAGATAACCTATCAACAATTATTTGATGCAACATTTCTTCAAAGATTAACGACTGAATGGTATTTTTACGACAGCAAATGATGCTATCTTTTTTTACGTCTCAGTGATTTGAAGTATATACTCAAACAGTAGTAGTTCTTAAAACGTGAAGAGTTTTTGATGGCATAGTTAAAATAAGAAAAGGATATTGATTCAACCCTAGTACTTTATTTTGTAATTGTTTGAAAATCACTTCAAAAGTGTGAAAACATACAGAACCATTAAAACAGAGTATTCTTAAGAATTTTAAAATTTTAATGCCCTTATTTTTCCTTAATAAGTTATTTGATATTGATTAAATATAAAAAATATATATATACGATTGTACTTTATATGCAGTTTTTTTAAAAATATATATCTCTTACAGTTTTTAATGCTATTAAAAGAAATTGTGGGGATTTATAAAAAACAAAACAAAAAACTAATTCCAATATATAATTTTTAAATTTTTACATTAAATTATTTAAAAAATATTTTACTAAATAAAAGGAAATAAAAAGGATTTCTTTCAGAAAGAATAAATGAATAAATTCTAAGCAATTAATAATTAAAATATAAGAATTGTTTCGATGTACATTACTTTAAATAATTTAGGAACATCTTACTAATTCTTTTCATTGTGAAAAAGTTAAATAAAACAAAAATATATACGTAAATTTTCTACAAACAAAAATACCTGTATATATGCATTTATATACATGTATGCAAAAAGAATTCTATGAAGTTCTGAAACAGAAAGAAATCCACCTTACCTCCCTACCCTCCTTTAAGAAGGATAATTTTTAATAATGTCTTAAAACGTTTGATTTTTAATATTGAAATTAAAATCGAAAGGAAATTGTTTCAGAACAAATGAAAATCAGTTTAAGAGTTTTTGAAAACTCTTGTCTTTTTCTATTTTATAAATATTAAAATTTGTTGGATTACTTCGAAGACTGTGTTGTAAAGGTGTAGCCTCTGCACCTTAAGGTGAGGGAGAAATGGAAGGAAGACAAGTCATATTCAAAATCACTCAATGTATTCACAGTATCAACAGCAACACAAATTTAATCAACCAAAGTTAAGAGATGCACCCAATTAATAAATATGAAGACAATTAACGAGGTACGCGAGATATGAGAAGACTTTGATTATTTGTATGACACTCGCTTATTCAATTCAATTACTCTGACTTCTTAGTTACCTAATCTAGATTAAATCTCTCAAGTGATAGATCGTCGACTTGCATATAACAATTACCAATTACTAAATATCTGCGCCTCACTTCAAATTGATTGATCACTGCTCCAATAGCAGTCTACCCTATCTCTTTCTTCTAACCTGAAAACCTTGATTTTATATAGTAGTCTTAATTTGCATGCTCACGTTTTCTTCTTCGGGAGGAAGCTTTATAATAAAATAATTTTTAAAGATAAAAAATGTCTCAAAAGGACTATTAGTGGGAAGATCGCGGATAGCGCAGTCACACTGTCATCAGTAGTTTATTGTTGTTTAGAAAGAGTTCAGATATATGTGAGAGTGTTGACTATTAAAATAAGCCTATATTCTAAGAGAATGATTTTTTTTTTGTTAAAGGAAAACCTCACTAAAATGTGCTTTTGTAAATGAAAATTTATTTTAGTTTCAAAATTTAATCCAATTGACGTTATGAAAATATTTAATTAGTACTTACTTCAGTACTAAGACTTTTTTAAGCAGTGGACTCAAAATCTTTTGAAAAAAAAAAGATATTTCCATGTAACAGTTTCATGTGAAATTAAATTAAAAAAAATAATTCAAATATTTCGAGTAGTTTGGTTGATATACATTTGTTTAACAGATACTGAACCCCTGATGCAAAAAAATGCTATGATAAAATAATATTTGGAAATGCTAGTTTTTAATTTTTTTATTATTTATTTATAAATGCTCAAATATTCTAATTTACTCGTACAATTTATTATGATGAAATATTGTAGTAGCCTTGTATGATAACTTTTTTTATATGCATAATACTACATATTTTTATCTTATTTAAATCTTATTTTTTTCTATCTTATTTTTTTTATCTTTATTTCATATCTTTATCTTATTATCTTAAAGAAAGAATCTTTTATTTGTTTTTAGTTCATTTGATTATTTTATAAGATTGTGTTATATGACATAGCATTATTTCATAAAATTATTTGCTGATCAAAATATTTATTGATTTAAAAAATAGTGACAATAACTCATGAAAAAAAGTTTAATTTTCTTCCATTTTGTTTATTTTTAGATTAAGGCTATGTTATCCCCTAACTTAAGATTACGAATTCCATCAAGACTACACCTTGGACTGGAATTTTCAATAAAGTCAAAATCATTGAGTCCCTTTGTTATGTTCCCTTTTTTTATTTTGCGCCACAGGACTTAAATATAAAATTTAATTACCCGCAGCATAAACGAAATCTCTGATTTCATAATCTTCGAAACTTCATCTATGAGGGTAAAATATTATTCTATAAACTTAGCTGTTACAGGTTCCACACAAATATTTTCCTGGAAAAAATCAAAACATTTACAACGACTCGTCAGGCAGTGTGGTTCACAGAAAGAAATCAGCACATGAGATGATATCCATTAAACAAAACTAAAAAATTTTCCCTTTTATTTATTAACTCTGAATTAAATGTGATAATAAATAAACAGCTTTTATTATTTTATTTTAGTGGCCACTTAAAATGCAAACGGAGTAAAGCTTCTTTCTTTTAAATTTTAAGTTTAAAATCTAAGAAATAGAATGAAAAATATCTGAATAACTTACTTTAAAATAATTTAATAAGAAAATAAATTTTCAGTCAAGTATATGAGTGCCCTAGTGGCAATGAAGATACGCTGTGTAGAGGAGCTGATGCACGTTAATTCTGTTGAGGCCCCTCATTGGCGTCGTGTGATAGTTTGGGTAAGGGTTGCCGACTCAGGTGTTACTTGGTCACTCGACTGAAAATTAAAATTACGAGGTTCATCCCCAACAGCTCTAGTGTTGCTTTGTAGAGTGAATTTACTAAATACTCGCAAAATTATCATAATTTTCTTTTGCATTTTAAACTTACCATTATTTGGTTAAAGTTACTTTCAATACGAAATGAATTTCTGATTTGATAACACAAATTAAGTTCTATTTCACTGTTCTAATTTTCCAAAATATTTCCTTTAAAGTTAATTGTAGATTTGTGGAGATTATTTTAAAGTACTAAAACAAGTAAAAACAAAAGTATGTGTACAAAGTTAAAGGGAAAACTTTTGCAATGGCTTGATTCCCATGGATCACGTAGACGCAAACTTGCAAAATTAAATTGCTTATATTAATACAGCAACTAGCACATGAGTAGAAAAGCTTATAAATTTTTTTTGAAGATATCATTGTAAGATGTTATTCAATAAATTTGCAATAATCCAATTGATTCGTGTAATAGGAAAATAAGTGTAGGAATTTCACTTTAACATGAATGATTTAAAAAAAAATGATTTTATATCGAGAAAATAAAAGGAGAAAAAGTAGAAAAGGTGAGCATGCGTGTTAATGCTTTTTTTCGCTTGGATCACGAAAATTCGGAGTTTGATCTCGATCCTGAAAGGAATGACCTCTCAGTTAAATAACTCAAAGCACTGTCAATATGTGTCAAGTAAAAGAATTAGACGAATGAAATGTGATGCAACCTTCACATCAAGATACTACAATCGGGTATAAAAAGTGCAGATATTTCGAAATGATCCTCATTCGGCTACGATCCTGTATCTTAATTCTCTCAATTCCCGACATAGACTTCATAATGATATCGCATATTAAATGTTTTATCTTGTTAATTGTATTATATAATGTATTGGCATCCAACGATTCTTCAAGGGACTCTTTCAAAACAATAGAGGCACGGTCCGTAGTTCGAAAGAATGAAACTCCTCAATCACCACGACATTACGGAAATATTGGCATCAAAAATGACTCTCCTAACGATCCAGAATCTACTTTGAAAAAGAGTAGGTCACAAAGTGTTGGAGATTATCCTCTGTTCAATGAGTATACTGACCACCTCCTCAACTATGGTATATCCAGTATTTCATCCAACCCACTTGATACTGAAGGATACCCTCTCTATGTCCCTTCATGGATTAATCCAGATCAACTAATGGCAGCCATTAAAAACATGTCAAATGCTACAAAGTCTCTGGAAAATGGACTTTTTACAAAGCTGATAACAAATCCAAAAATTGCCGCAGCAGCCTTTGTACCATTGTCTATTGTCGCCGCGGCTATTGTTCCAGTACTGATGAACTACGTGTTGGGAAGCACAGCTCCATTGACGGTTTCTACGACAGCCAATAACAAAGGGTTTAGGAGTTTTGATGCATCGAAAAATCTGGATGACATCATGGAAACCATAGCGAATTTGACACGAGCAATGGACAATAATTAATATATTCAAAAGACTCTCTGCGCAGAATTGTCACTAGTGATGCTGGCACATACAAGTCCTATTATGCTCAGAAATTTGCCTCAGGAATTTGTCTCAATGGGCTTAAAACTATTGAATAATTGATTTGAAATCTAGGAAGCTTATGACTGTATTAAAAAAGCAAATTGTGATAATGCAAGTAAACTTTTCATGATAATATCTAAAAGAGATTTAGAATAATTTTTTAGCAAAATTTATTTAAGCAAGGTATTCCTGTAAATTGCCAATTCTCATAAATGTCTTGAACTTTAGATGTCTGGGTAACATCTATTTAAATGATATCAAAATTGAGAAAAAATCAATATTACTATTTTTGTTATTCTTGAGATATATGACTATATATACCATGATAAACATGTCTATTTGTAAAAGTGCTCATT
The DNA here is from genome assembly GCA_019973955.1 of Trichonephila inaurata madagascariensis. Lineage (NCBI taxonomy): Eukaryota > Metazoa > Arthropoda > Arachnida > Araneae > Nephilidae > Trichonephila > Trichonephila inaurata. The sequence goes on from BMAV01023762.1 coordinate 20,558, forward strand.
GCCAGTGCAAATAAATTGATTTATACAATTTTGTTGAAATTATTTAGAAATATATGGGTGAACAAAAATATTCTTTATGTTAGTAAAATTTGGTGTAAATTTTTCAGTGAAGGTATTTATCATTTCGAGAGAATACAATATTGTATATTTTAACAAAAATTTCCAAAGTATTCCCTAGATTATTTATTAAATTTAACCATTCATAAATCTTATGCATTTGGAAACATTGAAATAATATTAAATATACACTTCAAAGTTTACTGAAAATAATAATCTTCCCTTATGAAATTGGAAATGTGTTGTCTTATCGCAGAATAACTTATGTCTTATAATACATTATACCTTAAATTATCTTACACAGTTGCATAACTATGTTATATATGTTAAATATATTTCATCTAACCAGACTTCCAAAAATTTTTGAAAACTTAATATATTTTCTACATTTCTTTAAGTGAATTATATAATTTATACCTATTTTATTGATTAAAAATCTAAATATTCAAGCTAATTGATTTTTTAATTTTGTTTAATGTTTACAGAGTTAAAAATTTAAAAAGTGATTTTCTTATTATAATTTGTTTTTAGAAATCTTACATATCTCTACGAAATAAAGCAATATACTTGAAATATTATAAGTCAGTGCTTCAAAGTTTGTGAAAATGGAGATTTTGATAAAATTTCTATCGGTAGAGTTCATTATATGAATCATTTGATGAATTAGATCAGTGTTTCTCAAACTGTGGGGAGCGCCCCCCTGGGGGGACGCGATAACCCTTCAAGGGGGGTGCGAGCATATCGAAAATAAAAGGTTAAAAAATATTAATTTACTGGAATGAAAAAAAAATCAAAATACTTTCTGATATAATAAAAAAATACAGATTTACATTGATATGATTTATGTATATCATCTGGTGAAAAAAGGTCATCAAAAATAAAAGATTCTACTTTGAACGCTCATTAGCTATCTTTGATCCTTAACTAAATAAAAAAAAAATATTTTGTTTGCTTTGCTGTAATCCTACGATGAGAGATTTTTTTATTACGTTTCTTTTAACTTAAAATATTACTTTTGCTGGCTTTCGAACTTACTGGTATGGTTACCTGCATCCCTTTTTTTAGGAAGTTGTAAATTATATAATTCTGTTGCGCTTTTTTACAATGTGAAGAGTTTTTGATACATTGATAAGCATATTTGAGCACTTTGAAGGATTAATTGGTCAAGATTTATTTTTTATGAGTGTACTGAAACATATAATACAAAAACGTTAATTCTAAGAAAACTGTTTATTTGTTACCAATGACCTTGACAGAGAATCCTCTAATATGACAGTCTTAATGGGAGCTAAAATGAATTGATAACATATCTCCTTTTTTTGGGAATTGGCAAACGTTTTTAGAATCTTAAGGTACTTGTTTAGACCAGCTTCCCAGCACGACCACTATTCTCAAAAATATTTTCTTGAACATGCTGCATGTTTTCCCTATGAATAACTTAGTGGTTTAATTGTGATGTTGTACGACTGATTATAGTTTTATAAATGTAAAATGAGCGAGATCTAAAAAGGATTGGGCATCTGTGATCTCTCTGAAGGAAGTGAAGCTGATCAAACAAATTTAACACTTGCTGAAATAGTATGGCCAATCTGCATGTTAGCGAAGTAAATTTGAAAGCAATAAACATGAAACAGAAGAACATTTTCAATAGCTACATTAAGAACTTTATCAAGAAAATATGAAGCCATATCTGTACCCGCAAAATGCACATCACCCTGTCAAAAGACACAAGCAAGGAAAAAGTTCAACAGGATATTTGTCGATCATCAAAAGGATATTAAGAGTACAAAACGTGAACAAAATGTGACAGTTTTGCTTGCAAATAACTTTCCTGTAATGTTAGCAAAAAAGTGTCTGTGATTTGTGTCCTTTATTAAGGTCACGCACATTTGGAACAATTTAGTTCAGTTTTGTGGATATTTTCTCCAAATTATGAAAAGACAAATTGAAAAGTAAACTGAAATAGGTAAGTATATTTTCTCTTAGTTAAATTATTCACAAGAATTGTGAAGATTTTTTTATCTTGTGTATTTTGAAAATAATTATATAAAAAAGAGGTAGGGGTGCATCACTCCCCGCGACCATTAACGTTAGTATCGAGGTACACCTGATCCCGGAGCTTTCTCTTTAAATATTAAAAAAATAAAACGAATTATTTAAATTTAAGTTTCATATTCTTTTTTTCATTACTTATTCTAAATGCTAATTCTGCGAGGCTTAAAATTACAGTTCATTCAAAACTGTTTATAATATGAGTATTCATTTCAATAAATCTTTTTATTTTTGTATGCATTGTCATGCACTTGGTTTTTACTCTCTCCTTACAATTAGCTATTATATCAAAAATAATATTATCATCTTTAAAAAATAAACTCGTGTTAAGGTGGGTACTTCAGCCGAGTATAAGAACAAGTTTAATAATTATCAGCGCTTAATTTCCATGGAGGCTTGTCTTGCAGAGCAAAGAGTTTTTCAAAGGAAGGCTAAAAAATTGAAATTGACACTAGATTATTTTTGATATTTAGAATCTATATTTTGTCTTCAAGTAGCCATCGCAGAAAATCTGGATTCACAAGGTATGTTGTTAAAATGGTAATAGTATACAGAAATGCTTTTTGTTTTCAGTGCAGAAAATCCAGCATCCACACTCTATCCAAATTCAAAAAGTGATTTATTGGGAATTGCCCTTTAATTTCGTCACTGGATGTGAAATCTGTGAAGATCTCTTTTTCGGCAGTTGAGAGCCCTTCTGATATTTTGAAATGGATTCTAACCCATTCGTAACTTGCTATCAATTTGCCCTCGTCTGTGTACTTGTTGATGCTTTATTATCGTCGAATGCTCAGCTGTGATTTAAAAATATAGCTATGATTTTGTTTTAATCCTGCATCAAATACTTAATACCGTGAATTATGAAATGTACATTCAAGAAGAGAGATTCGGTAGCTAATCGATTCGGCAGACTGACTAGAATTGTACGAAGTACAGCATTTTTACATGTTTTGTGCAGACGTCAGTTAGGTTGCCTAGACTCACATGTGAACGTTCGCGAGGATGCCAGATGTAATGGATATGATAAAGAGCAACGCATAGATTAGGCTATTTTTTAATGACATTTGTACTTTTAGAAATGGATCTTGAAGGAAATAAATCTTTAATTAAATATTATTTCTCAATCTGTTTCAATTTAAAAATTAGGGGAACAGAAAAATAAAATAATTAACCTATTACTTAAAAAAGTAATTTACTTAAATATATATTACTTAAAAGAGTAGCTTATACATAAAAAATTTAATACATCTTATTAAAACTGAATTAAGAACAAGTTTAATAAGTATTAGCGACTTCCATGGAAACTGTCTTGCAGAGCAAAGTTTTTCAAAATTTTTTAGAAATTGACCCTCTGAGTTCTTTTCTATATTTAGCTTATATCTATATTTTGTGTCTTCTAAGCAGCCACCGCATTTTTGCAATATGTTTTGTTCAATTGCAAAAATCAGAGAAAGGAAAAATAACATAATAATTATCCTATTACTTAATTTTTTGATTAATAGTAGCTACATATACAAAATTTAATACTTATGTTATTAATTTGTACGGTTTATAATTAAGATCGTGTATTGTAGCTTTAGCGTCAAATAGCATTATTATTGCATTCAGTAATTTATTAATGTATAAGGGGGGCGCGATAAAATTACAATATGATTGAAAAGGGGGCGCGATAAAAATTGTGATTGAAAAGGGGGGCGCAAGTATTGAAAGTTTGAGAAACACTGAATTAGATGCTTCATACACTGAAAAGTTTCGGTAATTCTAAATTCTTTTTTTAGCAAGTCCGAGGTAATTTGTATGCAAATATGAAACTATAAGAACATATTTGAAAAAGTGTTATTATTAAGTATACGAATTATCAAATACAGTAAAAAAATATGCTGTAACACACAAGTCTTATAAAGCTCTTAAATAAAAAAAATAATGTTTTGCTTTTTCTTGTATAGTTCAAGAAATATTAATCATGTTCTTATATAATAAGGAAAACATGTAAGTATTGTGAGATATGGTACTAAAAAGCTGTTTTGAAAAACTTCTAGAATTAAAATTTGTATTCAAATGAAATTTGAAATGTTAGATTATTTATACCATTTTCATTCTAATTCTGCAAAAATTTTGCATTCCATTTTTAAAATTTTATTCTTTCAAGATTCATTCATTATGTTCATTTAACTAATTAAAGTTAATATTAGCATTATACAATTGTGGGTTTTTTTAGATATCTTCATACCAATGATTATTGAAAAAACATTTAATAATGTTAAATTTTCAAAAATTAAATCTCTATGATAATTAATCATTATAAACAACGAACTTTTTTTTTAGTTTTAAAAGTTAAGAAATCTTTCAGTCTCTAAATGTCTGTAGATTTGTTTTTCAATGAATAATAATTTAAGACACACATATTCTTAAAACTGTGTCTGTATTTTCTTTTGAACAACAATAAAAGTTTCTTAAAACAATTATCGACTTGTTAATCGACACTTGATCTCAAGTTCGTTTACATAAAATGACTTCGAAATAAAATTCTAACTCTTACTGAACACGTAAGTTATTGAGCGATATGATTTTTCAGTAACAATGTATTCGTAATCAGTCTTTCAGGAAACATTCAACGATGTTTCTCTACACAAATTAAATAAATAGGAAAAATAAATTCCTTAACATTATATTGTCATAAAAATATTTCGAAACACTGCAAGCTGGAGCGGAATTCGAAACCACTCTCGCAAATGCGAATCAGATTACTCAAGCACAAGGCATGTTCTCTGATTCATTGGTAACAATTACTGGAGTCTATGCTCAAATCCTATGCCAAGACTATTTGCTTTAACTCAGTGTTTCTCAAACAGTTTGGTGCGCCTTACAGAGAGGAACGAGCATATCGAAAATAAAGATTTAAAATAGTTAATTTACTGGAATGGGTAAACAAAATAATTTCAGTGCATACGTAAAAAGTACACTTTAACTCTGATATAATTTATAGGCGATATATTAATTATCAGCTGTCTCTCAAAAATAAAAACTTCTTCAATACCTAATTAGCTATCTTTGATCCTACTAAGCAGTAAAATCTTTTTATTTGATTTGCTATCAAACATCCCATGATGAGAGATTTTTATTAAGTTCCCTTTTAAATCTATTATACACTACTCTTTTCGGAGAAAAACAAATCAGACCCAGAATCGAAAAATTTAGGAACATAAAAAATTCATCACTGTGATTATTTTTTGAAATACTGCACATTATAGCTGTATCTGTTTTTGCTTATAATCTGTTTGACCTTCTAAGTTATTGGTACAGTTAATTATGACCCCTCTCTTATGTGTTTGTTTCTCATTCAAAGGAAGTTGTAAGTAATGTATTTCTCCTGGTAGCGCTCTTTTTCCCATGCAAAAGAGGTTTTTGCTTGATATTTGAAGAAAACCACGAGAGCACTTTGGACTGATTACTTGGCCCAAGACTTATTTTTATGAGTATTCTCATATAAAAGCATAAACAGCGTTTTTAGCAGTAACATACATAATGATTACACTTTTTACTCGGAAGTGGTCACGCGGGACACACAGATCACGAAATAGTTGAATTCTACAAGCTAAACTGTTTGTTGCTGCAAAGAAAAATTGAAAAAGTCCTTTAAAGTAAGTAAGTTTATTTTCTCCTAAATTAAATTATTCACTGGAATCACGATTTGTATCGTGTACAATAAAAATATTTATAAAAAATTGGGTGGCTCAATAACCCGCTCGTGTGTATCAGTGCGTGCCTGCTCCCGGGTAGAAATTCTTTTCCAAAGCTTTTGAAACCATTAAAAAGTAATACAATTATTAACTATGGAATTTTATATTATTGTTCATTGCCAACGTCAATTATAAATACTAATTCTGTGAGGCTTAAAATTACAAATTCGCTTAAAATTAATTATAATTTGAGCAATCATTTTACATTTTGTAACATTGTCGCGAAACCAACATAATTCAGCCCTATTATATCAATAATGTTTCTTTTTATAAAATGAACTCGTACAAAAGAACAGGCACTTCCGACGGTATATTTTTAATGTATCAGTGTGTGTGTGCTGTACAAGAGTATTTTTATAACTAATTTAATACTAAGTAGAATTGGGCTTGTTTTGCAAAGCTTAAGATTTACCAAGTACTTATGATTAGAAATTGACTCTCTGAGTTCTTTTTTCTATATTTAGCTGATATCTTTATTTTTGTCTTCTAAGCAGCCACCACATTTTGCAATATGTTCGAATTTAAAAATTAGAAAGGAAAAATAACATAATAGGTATCCCTGTGCCAATTTTTTTTTTCTTTAAAGTAACGTATACAAAATTTAATACTTATGTTATTAATTTGTATGGTTTATAATTAAAAGATCGCTTTTTGTAGCTTAAGCATCTAAGTGCATTATTATTGCATTTAGTATATTATTAATGTATAAGGGGGGCGCGATAAAATTGTGATTGAAAAGGGGGGCACCAGTATTTAAAGTTTGAGAAGCACTGCTTTAACTTTCTTATTAACCCGCGATCACTCGCGCGGGGTGTTCTGTACACCTCAGCAACAAGAAAATCCTCTCAGGATTCTAAAAAGAATGCGCAGAACCACGATTTTTTCCTGTAGCTGCACATTTTAGGTCATTGAACCTTCAGGCCTGATGCAATCCCTCTTATTGGAATGAAATGACCTTCAAAAGTTTATCTGGCGGGCTGAGAACTCCCGCGAGAAGTTGAGCATATGTATACTATCTGCTCAGAATGTTTGGAAAATGATTAAAATATTATTTTTCTACTTTCTACTATCATTATCTCATTAATTATAAAGTATATTTATTATTGGTATATACCTTTTATATATATATACTGGTTTAAGAAAAATACAAAATTACGTGTCTTAAAATGAAAATTTTGTATGTTTAGTTTAAATTAGTGTTAGTCTCATTTGATTGCAATGAATTGAATAATTTCATCTGTGCAATTCCAAAAACATCTTGTACTTTATAAATATGTATCATAATGACTTAATTTTATTTTCATAATTAAATACACGTGTTAAAAGTTTGGGGTGTTCTCTACACCCCGCGAATAACGACGGTAGCAAAAACAGGCGCGAGTGACCGCGGGTTAATCAACAATATAATTAACTGTGTCTCGTTTGAAACAATATAAAAGTAATTAATTTAACAATCACTGGGTTTAAAATGACACAGCTATTGAAGAGAAATGCAGAACTCTTCTTTTATATGAAGAAAGAAAGTGCTTTCGTGGGCACAAACCACAGAATAGAACACTTGCAACAATAAATCCCGAAAGAACGCGTCTTCATTATTCGGTAAGGTGCTATAACCACTCTGCCATTCTTCTCAATTAGTCATTTACCTCTTGTCAATGCGTATATTTCGATACTAAAATTTCATTTAAGTAAACATTACTTAAATAATTTGTTTTCATATATCCACTCTTATTTTATTTGTATTCGCAATTTAAATACTTCCTTAAAACTTTTCAGTTGTTGTGGAGTTTATTTTATACCTTGTTATGGGGTGTAATATTATTTTCTAAGAAAATTGATAAAGCCCAATGAATTGAAATTGATTAAAATAATAATTTTAGAAAAATAGTTTATTAAAAACAAATATGTTTAAATATTCCATGGTTGATATTGGCAAGGCTTAAATGAAAAATATTTTGTGGCATTGTTTTTGGAAACAATTGTTTGATGGTAGAACAGATAATTGATTTTTGATTATTGATAATTGATAATTGAACATTTTAATTGATGATAAAACGCTTCTCAGTTCATTTCTACGATTTCTCTGTGTGCAGTTTCTTTCAAGAAAACAAGATTTTAGTAATTAAAATATTAAAACTCCCATTACATTCCGATTACGGCGTTCATGAAACATAACCAAATTTATTCTCATTATAAAAATAATTATTATAAGGTAAATTACATTTTGACATCTTACTTTTATTAGTTTATGCATAATTTTATTTCCTTAAATATTAACATTTTCAAGCCACTCTAACCTCAGTTCTCTTTCGCTTAAGGGAATGAGTTGACTTTTATTTTTTTCAAATTTCTGACTGTGTACTTTTTTCTCCTCCGAAGATATTCAGCTTTCTTTCTCTTTTCTTTTTCAAAGTAACTAAAAAGAATAATTCATATTTTGAATATATTCAAACGTTATATTTTATGTGGTTTCGTAATATAAATTATATTAAATTAAATTTCTTTTAAGAATCATTTAGTAATGTGAAAGAACTCAAACAAAAAAATTCAAATTCAAAAAAAGTTCTTTATAGAATAAACACACACACACACATTCTGCGAAATACTCATAAAAGAAATTTTTTAAGCATGTGGTTATGTTAAATATATATAAAATTGAAACTGTGCAGAAGAGGGAATCGAATATCACCAAATACGAATCAGATAACACCAAGGATGCGCGTTCTCTTGCTGTTTCTCATCTTTCCGGAAACGAATGTCATAGTGCGTGCACACAGTCGCTGTGAAGACTCAATGCATACACTCCCGGAGTCAACACAGCAATCCCATAAAACCCTGGTGTATTGTGTGTGTCAGTTAGGGACTGAATGTTGAAACTAAATGCATTCTTCTTACAGGTTCACCGTCGCGATTTAGGTTTCGTGATCAAAGAACGGAGCAGAAGGCTTGTAACAAAACTTCGCGGAAGAACACGCCTCCCGACTAGAGTCTAATGCCATAACCACTCGGCCATCCTGCACGCTTCCGTAAGCTATCCCTTTGTGTGTATGAACTAACGCACTTCATTTTTTAAAAATATTTTAACTATTATTTAATCTTGCTTATTAATGTTTTTTTTTTTTAATATAAAATTACGAAGCTAAAATTCATGTATTTTTTTAAATATGTTTGATGGAACTATTTAAATTTTTCTTTATCTTGTAATAATTTTACTGTAATATAAAACTGATAGAGAGATGCTTATGAACAGGTATAAATTTATACAATGGTTATAATAAATTAAGGAGAAATCTCAAAAATGACAATAACTCAAAAAGTTATGCTTAGAATATAAGGGCACTTATACACATTATATAACACATAGAAAGATATAAAATAGCATAAAGAGAAATAGGGTGCTGTAAAAGTCAGCATATGTACACACTGAACAAAGCGGATGCGTCAGTTGGGTATAGGAAAAGTACCTTTAATATGGCGAATGATCCCCCCATAAAAGAATACACCACATGAAACGATGTGTGATACTCTCAATTATGCGGTTTCCTAATTCTGCAGGGAGTGCAGCCATTGCTGTTCTAATTAAGTTGAAACCATGGCTGGGGTACTAGGAGGGGAATTGAGAGAAGTTAGACGTCATCCTAGAGCATCCCAAACAGGCTCGATAAGGTTAAGGTCTGGTGATCGAGCTGGACACTGCATGCACTGAATTGTTTCCTGTTCAAGATAAGTATCCACGTTACGAATCCTGTGTTGCTTGGCATTTCATACTGTAGCCTGATAGCATCACATATTGAACCGGCAAAAGGGTGCATAAAAGCATCCAGGATGTCATTCCTATAGGTACTGGCATTAACATTTTCACGGGGAATGACATGGAGGTTTGTAAGTCCACCCAAAGAGATACCACCCCAAACATAGACACTGGCTGATACGTATTCATCTTTTTCAAGGATGTGTCATGGATGAAAACGAGTTCCAGGTTCACTCTAAATGAAAAAATTTTTACTATCGCTTTCGAGGCTAAACCTGGATTTATCCATAATGCGAACAGTACTCCACTGTTCACATGTCCATAGGACATATTGAAGTGTCCACTGCAAATTTTCTGTTCCTGTCTATGCCATGATGTGAGCGAAACGGAAATGGCTAGTCGTCTGTCTGATTTTGTCCCGCCCTCTATTAGCTCACCATCACATTCTTTGGTCAAATGATGTCTGGCGGTCATTTTTACAATTTCGCTGTACCAGATTTCTATACTCAGACACGTAGCGACAATTGCTGCCTTACTCTGATACATCCATTTCCAAGCTCCTCGCAAATTACGCTTTCCGACTGAATTTCCACTAGTTTGCATAACGTATTATTGTTCAGAGCTCTTTTTACTTAGCAACATATTCAAATTTCATTCAGAAGATTTTTTTTTGGAGCGAGTTATTGCTATGTTTGCGATTTTTCATAAATTTATGATAATTAGCATTTATCATGAATTATAGTTCCGGAATTGATATAATTTTATTTAATTTTTTCAAGCATAATACATACTCACAAAGTAGATTGCATTTTTGGAATTTTTGCACATACTCCCCAGCTGGAACTTGACAATAGCTTGATGTATATCCTGTAAACATAGCTATTTCCTTCCGAGTATTAATGCTTATTAATATCGATCTTTGTAGCAATTATTGGAGAAAGATTTGATAGTTTTGTATTTCTGTCAAGTCATAGCAGGTGAAGTCTGAGGTTGCACCCCCCTCTCCTAACTTGGATACTACGTTCACGTGAAAATTTAAGCATTCCCAATGGTTACTTTTTAGTGGAACCATGAAACAGGCCTTGTCATGAATAACGCCAAGACTTGCTTACGTCTATTAGCACTCGTTTGCAGTGGTTTGCTTCTTTCCAAAGCTATAAGAACTTGATAATTGTAATCGCATTTATTAAATATAATTTTAAGCATAGACGCAAGTATTTTGTAAATAAAATAAGGTAACTATTACAAGCAGTTTGTTTTAAAATTATGTTTTAAATGCCATTTTTTTTTAAATTGAAGATATATTTCTTAAAATGTTTTTTTTTTTCGAGTTCTTTGCACAACATGATTATCTTGATATAACTAATTAACTTATTTTGAATTTTGTACTTTTTTCCTTTGAATCAAATTATTATTGTCTGTAAATAAAATGTGATTAATGTCTCCCTTATCAAAAAAATATGCTGAAAATATGTATTCAGTTTTTTCCCATGCTTTCATATCCGTTATTCTCTCCTTAGAAAATAAGCCGATTTCGAAAAACCAGAGTAAATGTGCAGTCCGTATAACATTTTACCTACTTAAAAAAGATTTACAAATTTAATATAACCTTCACAGGAAGAATAGTTCAGAGGAGGTGTCTCAGTGATTATGCGCTCAAACTCTTCTTGAGCAATTTTTGTTACGGGTTCTAAATCCGAAGTCAGCAAATATCTAACAATATTTGACTCGAGGGATAGAGGTGTGGACAGAGGCTTTGATACCACTGTATTAGCTGTATCAATAATACGGGGCCCCAAGCTACAAGAGGATATTATGTGTAAGAATGTAATCATAAACTGTCAAAATGTGCCGAATTGGAATTCCCAAAGAATTTTGATGCAGGACCCACTCAGGACTAGCAACACCATTGGGTGTGGGTATGCCTTAAGACTTGAGTTTTAAAGTCCACATTGGCATATGGAAATTTTGGAGTGTAAAATCGTTGCACTGTAGCTTCTTTATTAAGATGCTACAGAATTCAACTTATTCATAATTGTGAACGCAGGTTCGAATCCTTCTCTTGCGGGAAATAACTGTTTTAACTTCGACTAAGTTTATTTTTGTGTGAGCTTTGTACTGCATGAATGTTATTACAAATACTATTTTTTTGACAGAGGAAACTGTAATTTTAGTATTATTCATAAATTGAAAAACTTTTATCTCTAAATATCCGTAAATATTTGCTTCGAGAAAGTAGATTTTAATATGTGTTTTCGTATTCTCGTGTACTCTTTTTCATTATGGTGCAAAAGTATGTGCAATAGTATCTTAAACAGTTGTTAATTTTTTAATATACTCACACTTTCCTTCAGATATCTTTTACTTTCCTTTTTGACAGAATGACTAAGAATAATTGATATTTTAAAAACACTCCAAAGTTATATTTTATGGTTTTGTAATTGAAATAAAATTCAATTAAATTTCTTTCAAGGATCATATAGTGATGAGACAGGCCCCCAAAAAATAAAAAGTAAAATTCAAATATAAGTTCATTAAAGAATGCACACACACACACATAAATCGAAATAATCATAAAAGAAATTATTGAAACCTGATTATGTTATATATATTTAAAATTTAAACTTTGCAGAAGCGGGATTCGAACCCGCACTCACATACGTGAATCAGATAACACCAAGGAGGCGCGTTCCGTTGCTGTTACTCATCTTTCTGGAAAGGAATGTGAGAGTGCGTGCACACAGTCGCTGTGGAGACTCCGTGCATACACTCCCGGAATCAACACAGCAATCCCTTAACTGAATGAAGTGTGTCCAAGTTAAGGGACTGAATATTGAAACTAAATGCATTTTTCTTATAGTCTCACCGTCGATTTGGGTTTCGTGATCAAAGCACGGAGCAGAAGGCTTGTAACAATACTTCGCAGGAAGAACACGCCTCCCGACAAGAGTCTGATGCCATAACCACTTCGCCATTATGCACGCTTTCGTATGCTATCTCTTTGTGTATATGAACAAATGTACTTTATTTTTAAAAATACATTTTAGCAATTATTTAATCTTGCATCTTAATGTTTTTATTAAATTGCGAAGCTCGAAATGAATCTATGACATTTTTTTAGTTATAAATGATATTGTGGTTTAATTTTTCACCTCTTAAACGTGTAAATTAAATTTAACTCACTAAAATTTTCCCCCAAACTACAGTTAATTGTAAAGATTCATGCTCTTTTTTAAACATCGGTTGACAACATAAAGCAGAGGCGAGGAGCCTTTTTTCACCATCAGAGGCCACATGTTAATTAAGAAGTAATTTTCGCGCTGTTGCATTTATATATATATATATATATATATATATATATATATATATATATATATACAACAACTAACTATATACTCATATATATATATATATATATATATATATATATATATATATATATGACTTACGTGCTGAGTCAAGGGAAACAGACATAGTTTTTAAAAGGTTCTTTATTTGAGGAAAGTTAGACACATTCAGATGCAAGAAGCAGAGAGAAAAAGAACGCCACCGAAAATCTTAAGTGGGTTAAACACTTAAAACACCGATTGCAGCGTTCATGAGTGCTCTTGAAAGTTAATGCTGACATACAGGGCTATTAATAATAACGATCTGTAATTAGACATGTTTCTTGGCCAAGCCATATTTTCGGAAGAAATAAATGGCCGTTTAGTTTGATACTCGAAGAGGTGAGGAGAAAAATAAAAGTGAAATGCTATATAGGGAATTAATTTTAATCATAATTTTAATTATCCTTGCATGCTAATATGTATATATATATATATGTAACCTTATATATATATAACAACAACTTCAACATATATACTTTCCTTATATATATATATATATATATATATATATATATATATATATATATATATATATATATATATATATATATATATATATATATATATATATATATATATATATATATATATTGGTTCATATATATTTATCAATTGTTACTTTTATGAAATTATAGTTATTGTACCGTTTTATCAATAAGATGTATTAAATTTAAATTTTATAAAAAATTAAATCCTTATTTACTGACTCAAAATGTTTCAATAAGAATATTTTCGTATTCACATAAGAAAAACATGTTATAACATTAATCATTAATCATCAACTATAATTTTTTTGATAAATTTAATAAATTCAAACATACCGTTTCATAGATTTCATCAATTAATATATATATAATAATTTCAAAGATTTAATAAATCTATATAGATTTAATAAATTTATAAATTTAATAATTTCATAGATTTAATAATTTCATAGATTTAATAAATTCATAGATTTAATAAATTTCAAAATAATTTTAAATTTTAATTTAAATTTATTTTAAAATAGATTTATTTCTTTTAAAAATTTAAATTTTTTTAAAAAGAAATTTTGTCGTATGGAAGTCTTAAGGCTTAATAAACGTTTGGGGGTACCTTTTATTAAATTTTGGGGTTTTATGACTGGGGAAGTTTTAAAAATATTTTTCCATTTTTGGGACTTTTAAAAAAACGAAAAATTTTTTTTAGTTTTGTTTCGTTAACTAAATTTTTCATTTTTTGGGTTTGCAAACGAATTTTTTTTAATTTAAAATTTTTCCCCCTTAAATTCTAAAACCTTTGGGTGTGATTTTCAAAACTTAAAATAAAATTTTTTTAAAATTTTATGTCACAGATTAGAATTATTTTAAAAAATTTTTTAAAGGAAATTAAAAAAATTTTTTAAAAATAAATATTTTGGCAAAAATTATCAAATAACCTTTTTCCAAATTTTTTTTTTTTTAAAAAAAATTTTTTTTTTTTTTTCCTTTCCCACCTCCCCCCCGGAAATAAAAAAAAAATTTTTGGGGGTTTTTTTTTTACGAAAACCAAAGGATGAAAATTTTAAGAAAATACGCCGATCATTATTTCATTGTTGTAACTCTGAAAATAATGTGAATTTTTTTAAAAATAAAAGTTGAGCCTCCCGTACGAACTTATATACAGGAAAATAATAATACTATACAAATTTTGCAAAAAAAAAAAAAAGGAAATTAAAAATTTTTTACAATATTGTATTTAAATATTTTTTCATAATTCTAAAAAATTTTTCATTTTCAAAAAAGGACAATATCATGACAATATCCATTTATGCGCTTTTAAAAATGGTTCAACGTTTGGAAAAATCAATATTTGATTATGTCACTGTTATCATATTTAATTATTGTAACTTTGTGACGGGCTCATCGCGATTTCAACTAATTACCCTTGGGGGTTCTTTGATGCCCGAATGGAATTTTTAATCAACTCGGGGGTGAAACGTGAAATATATATATATATATTTTTTTTTTTTTTATATATATATATATATATATAATTTCAAATAGGAATCTTATAAATAGTAGAAGTTTAGAGTCCGGTGTGGCTATGAGAAGTGAATATACCAGGTCTATGTTTTGCCAGAGCTTAAGTTAAAGTTAGAGGAAATCCCGAGTTCAAGATTTAGGCTATTCGTACACCTGTGCGATTAAGTTAAAGAGAGAATACATTCCACAAGGACAAAAGGCACGTCAGTTAGAATCAAAAGAATTGCTCTTTACCCAAGATATAGCGGTAGACTGTTTAATCAAGTTATTAAGAACTGTGTAGTTACTAAAGTTAGAAATAGTCGGTAGAGTTAGATATAAGAGTTGGTTCCGCGAATATTTGGTAATACGAATAGTGCGTCCTTTCACTTCAGATTCACTTGAATTGAATATTAGTACTATTATTGTATATTGTTTAAGTTAAGATTTTAATAAAGAGTGATATTAAGATAAACGAGATGGCTGCTTCTTCGTTCCTTCCAACAGATCTAGGTCGCGAGGATAATGTAGAAGTAGGACACCCCCAAGAGGGTGCCTTACAACTTTTTAATAAAAGGTAGCTAAAATAAAAATTTTCTTTGTTGATCTAAGTAGGAAATGACTTAAATTTTTTTTATATTACTTGTGTATGTTTAATTTTACCTTGCAGGCAGATATTTAAATCGTTTTGACAAAAAATGCATTGTTTCTGCACTTCATCTGATAGATTACATAGTTTCCCTTGTTCTTGATAAAAATGTAAAATTCGTCGTCGCAGAGTTAAAAATTATATCAAAACCTTTTCTGTTATAGCCAACGAGCATCGCATTAGTAAGGCAGATCAACACTGTGCATTTCCTCGTCTAAAGTAAGCATATGCCGATATTCACGATGACGCATTTCACTTACGTGAATATAGTTGAGAATCGCAAAATCTCTATCCTGAGTGTTTTACATGATAGTGGATTTTGTGCAATGATTTTGTTGATTCAAAATGGAGTGAAATGATATGAGTTATTCCAAGTTTAAGTATTCTTTTTTAATAAAGCAACTGATCTTTTATTTTTACCCCTCAAGGAAGGTGTTTCATCGGTGCAGACACTGACTAAATTACTGACATTTTATTGCAATCTATGACATATTTCTCTGAAGTTTTTGAAAATGTCAACTTTATGATTTCTTCCAGTTAGTGTACCCACCTCAAGAAGTTGTTCATAACATTGAAAATCGTTAGTTACAGCACGAATAAAGTTTAAAATTTGGCGCCAAGTCAGTTTAAACACAGTGCTTTCATCTAAAGCATTTGAAAAATCTTTATGTATGAAGCTTCTCTGTTATATTTTCAACTAATTCGTGCTATCGATCTGTTATAGTTCTTGAAAGAGGCACTTGTTTGTATTAGGGAACTTTTTCTGGATTTAGCATACCTACTGACAGCAATACATTCGTTAATTATTTCTACGGCACTAAATTGTCTGCCTCTTTTTACAAGTATATATTCTATTTTGTAAGTAGCATCAACTGCAGGGCTACTTTTCGTTACAAAAGCACTATAAGACGATTGTTGATGATGCTTTTCCTTTTTTCAATTTTTGAAGAGCAACTTTAACAGATTCACTCTTTAAATTGAAATATTTAATTCATTTATATTAGTCGAATAGTGTTTATTTGCATTCGCTTTTTCCAAAGTAGCTAAAACTGCATGACACAGCAAATACACAATTTTATTTTTCCCAGAAATAAAGAAAAAATCTAACAACCACTCTATATTAAAATGTTTTGTTTTCATCATATATATTTTTTTGTTACAATTTGACATGCTAGGGAAAAATCGAATACTAAACAATTTCTCTATGAAAGAGTATACTTACTAGAAATAGCTGTAATCTATTTAATTAAATATTAATTAATACAAGTGCTAGGTTTTATGAAGGCCTCACAAGAAACCCACGGTTCCTTACTTCTGACATAAAAACTCAATGTAATCATATTTTTGTCACTAATTTTATGTTAAATGAGACAATAAATATTCTCCAGTACAAGGAAATAAAACAACTCATCTCTTCAGAAAGATGAGAGAAAAGATAATTGCTCGCAATTTTCTTCAAAGTAAAGTACGAATCTTTGAAAATGAAGTCACTTTTTCTGATACTGTTTCTTTGTATTTATCCCTAATATTTGTTTTAAAGCAGAGCTTACTTGCAATGCACATTACGATAGTGAATTTTGTCTTACCTTATTTAAGATTTTTAAAGACGTTTTGGTTTGATGTTAAAATATAGCATAATTTCAGAATTAACTTTTATGTAAAATATTTTTTGCCAATACTAACATAAACTCGCTTCTATGGCTTATAACAACCGTAACAACACACACTCAGTTGTTAGTATAAAAATAAATTTAATCACATGCAGGGGCGGGATGTATATACCAAATTAAAATTTAAATCAAATGAATAAGTAAATATTCTATGAAATCTACCTGAAATACAGTCTAACCCAGTGTTTCTCAAACTTTCAATGCTGGCGCCCCCCTTTTCAATCACCCAATTTTTTTTCGCGCCCCCCTTATTTAAATTTAAAAATGTAGTGAATGCAAAAAAATAATGCCTTTTACCCAAAAACTACAATACGCGATCTTAATTTTAAACCATTCAAATAAATAACATAAGTTTTAAATTTTTGTATACGTTACTTTTAACAAAAAATTAAGTAATAGGATAATTATTATGTTTTTTTTCCTTTCTCAAATTTTTTTAAATTGAACATATTGCAAAATGCGGTGGCGTTAGAAAACAAAATATAGATAAAAGCTAAATACAGAAAAAGAACTCAGAGGATCAATTTCTAATCATAAGCATTCTTTATAATAACTTTTGCTTTCCAAGACAAGCCCATGAAAGTCGTTAATACTTATTAAACTTGTTCTTAATTTAGTTTTAAATTGGGTTGGTTATAAAATACTCTGTGCAGCACTGATACATTAAAGTATACCGGCTGAAATTACCCACTCTTTGCAAGAGTTCATCTATAAGAAAATAAAACATTATTGATATAATGGCTAAATTGTAAGGAGAGTAAAGCCAAAGGGAGCATGACAATGTTTACAAAAATGTAAAAATGATTTTTAAAATGATTGCACAATTATAATTAGTTTTTAAGCAAATTGAAATTTTTAAGCCTCACAAAATTAGCATTTATAATTGATGTTAAACAATGAACAATAATATAAAATTCCGATGAAGAATAATTAATTTTTAATTTTTTAAAGCGAAAAGACTTCAACATTTTTTTAACCCGGGAGCAGGCGCGCACTCGATACGATTATTGAGTCACCCCAATCCTTTTATATATATATATATATAATTATTTTATTGTACACAATACAAATCGTGATTCCAGTGAATAATTTAACTAAGAGAAAGTAAACTTACCTACTTTCCAGAAATTTTCAATTTTTTTCTTTGGTAACAAATAAAACAGTTTTGCCAGAATTAACGATTCTGTGATCTGTGTGTTCCGCTCGACCACTTCCGGGTTAAAAGTCTTGGCCAAGTAATCCTCCAAAGTGCTGTCCGTGATTTTCAAAATATCATAAAACTCTTTTGTATAGAAAAAAGCGCAACACAGAAATAAATACATTACTTACAACTTCCTTTTGGGAAAACAAACACATGAGAGGGGTCAAAACTAACTTCCAATAACTTAGGGTCAAACGGATTATCAGAAAAAACAGATTACAGCTATAATGTAGTATTTAAAAAATAACACAGTGAGAATTTTTTTATTTTCCCTAATTTTTTTTTTATTCTGGGTCGGGGATTTGTTTTTCTCTGAAAAAGTAGAAAAAATCACTTATCAGGGGGTTAAAGCAAATAAAATAAAGTTTTTATTTGATTTTTGGATAAAAGATAGCTAATTGGGTTTAAAAGGGTTTTTTTTTGAGATGACTTATATCCCCTTTATAAATTATACGAGTAAAAAAAACTTTTTGATGTCTGAAAGTATTTTGTTTTAATTCATTCCAGAGTAAATTAATTATTTTTAAATCTTTTTTTTTTGATATCTCGGGCCCCCCTCAGGGTACCCGGCCCCAGGGGCCCCCCAATTTATGAAACACTGGTCTAACCTATTTTAGTGCGGTCTTTTTTTATGCGATTTCCTTTTTGAGTTATTTTTTTTTTGCAATTTTATTTTTGTGTGATTTCTTATGTGTGATTTTTTTTATGCCGTGTATGAATTTCAATGGCTTTGGAACCACTGCAATGTTTTCTACCTATTTACCAGTGGTGTAACGGAGAATTTTGGGGACCCCCCCCTTTTTTTTTTTTTTTTTTTTTCCCCCTGAGGGGGTCTTCCCGAAAGGGAACACCAAAGGGCCGTTCTTTTGAAAAGGCCCGAAATTCAATGACGTGACTTTTCAATAATTTTTATAAATTATGAAGACTGACAAGAAGGATTCTTTTAGAGCGGGTAAAATATGAGGATTAAGCTTTTCCCAAAAATTTGGAAAAGCATTTTCTTAAAATAAGTACCTGTTAAGAAATGAAAATAAATTCCAAAAAAAGCTTTTAAAATTTTATAGCTAGTTATCGGGCATTTTCAACAACTGTGTGTGTGTGTGACCACCCCTTCTCAACAAAACTTATCTTTTTACTTTATGTTGCCAAAAAATAAATCAATTGAAATTACCCCTTTAATGACGAAAGCGATTTTGAACATTCTTTACTGGACTTTGGGTTACGATGAGTGCGATGAATTTTGTATGTGCATTTTAAAAACTTATCCGTATTAAAAAGGGAAAATACATGTTTTAAAATCTTTTTTGTAATTTTAAAATTTTGTTATGGAAAATAATCCCACATAAATTTCGTAAATAATTATTTTTAAAACGATTCTTTATTCGGTCCCCATCCACCAAGGGGAAAAAGTTTTTTTAGTATTTCCACAATTTGGTTTGTTATATTAAAAATTTGAAATTTTTAATATTTTTTTTTGCAAATGGGTCCCTTTTTCCGCACCTGGTTAACTTATACTGATACAAAACTAGGACATAAAGACAACTCTTTCGATAAATATAAATTGTTTTGGCTGTCCGCAGATTCAGTGACACTTAAGAATAATTTTAAACTAAAAACTGAAGAGATGTAGAAGGAAAAGAGCTGGTAATCTTGAACGAGAACCCGTCTTGGGTTCCTGAGGTTACTAGAAAAGCTGCTGTAGTTCGTTTTAAAATTTTGACAGGACATGACTGTATAGAGTCCCAACTCTAACTGAATTGGTATCATCGACTCATCAGACTGTACTCTCTGGGATTCTGTCCATCCTATTACCACTGAACATTGGGATGTGTGCCGTGCTCTAAAAGAACTTTAATTGCATTGTCGAAAAATATTTGAGAGCACGTGCATTAATGGCAAAGATGCTATTTGTATTGTGTGGCATTTCTAAAATAAATCAACAGGCTCGAAGTTACTTTACTTATGGAGCAGCTGTAGCAGTTATTGAAATTTCGGTGACTAGCGCTTCACTGGGATAAATGATAGGTTTCTCAAAACCACATTGTAGCTTTCCTTCATAACCGTTATTGCTTAATTTATTTTGAAGGCACCTTTCATTCAATGTGATTGCACAAATTATTTTCAGCAACGTTTTGAACAAAATTTATAATAATTTTATTATAAAGTTCTTGTTTATCACTCAATTCGCATAAAACATCATTTTAATGCTCAGATTTAAAGAGTAAGAAAAAGAAATGAATTTTAAAATTAAGTTCAATTTTTTTTCTTTTTAATGTCCGATTTAGTTGCTTACTTTAATCATTTTAGCTTTAACACCTTAAGGTAACTTAATAAGTTCGAAACCGAGATTTTACAAAAGCGTATAAATGGATATTTATGATATTTAGTGTCGTTTAGTTTAGAAAACGTATATAAAATTGTTTTAAGAATATTATTACAATAAAAAGTTATTTAAGTACAATATTTTGAAAAAAATGAACATAGAATGACCCATTTTCAAAACATTCTTCTTTTATGAAAAATGCTTCTATTATAATAATATTTTGTCTATATATAGCTGAGACCTCTGTACATAGGCTGAACTAGAGTTTATGAAATATATAGTTTAGAAATGGATTTTTATCCATATTTTACTACAATGGAGGGGAGAAATTTTAAGAAAGAATGTCGATAATTATTTGAATTGGAGGTAACTCTAAAAATAAATTGAATTTTTCAGAAATTCTAGTTCAGACTCTCTGGAGAAGTCTACTTTATACACACACACACACACACACACACACACACACACACACACACACACACACACACACACACACACACACACACACACACACACACACACACACACACACACACACACACACACACACACACACACACACACACACACACACACACACACACACACACACACACACACACACACACACACACACACACACACACACACACACACACACACACACACACACACACACACACACACACACAAAATTTTATTACTTTAGAAGCATTTCTTATAAAATGAGAACGTTTTGACAAAAGGTTATTCTAAGTTATTTTTTTTTGCCAAAATATTTCATTTAAAGAATTCTTTTTGTCATAATGTCCTTAAAACAATTTTATACATTTATTCTGATCTAAGTGACACTAAATATCATAAATTTTAAAGGGTTATGAAATGATTAAATTTAAAAAATGATTAAATTTAAAAATTAAAAATAAAATTAAAATCAAATATCTTAAAGAAGAACATGAATTAAAAATCCTACTGTGACTGACAGCTTATTTATCTTGCCTTTTAGAGATCCTCGAAATCTTACATAAGCTGCTTGTTTTGTAGGTGAGAACAGTATAGACTCTTGGAAGGGTATCTAAATTCCTATTGATGTACGCTCCTTTTCTAAATTCCAAATCTACCTGAGATTGGAATGCAATTTCAGCACCTTGTGTTTTATTCATGATACACATTCTCTGTAAGTGATCAATGCGAAAGTCTTGATCCTTCATCCGTCTCTAAGTCGAAAAAGATCCCTTAAAACAAGAAAGGAAAAATACTTTTCTTGATAATGATGCTTGAAAATAAGATATTGAGACAGAAGGGATATTTGAAACTGTCTTCAAATATTGCTTTGTTTCAAATGATATTATGACGAAGCGAATTTTGCACATGTAAAATTTTACTGTGCCAAATTTTTAAGAAAATATTTATTGTTTGGGTCTTGTTTTCTGTTAGAAATCAATCTTAGATTTGGCAAACCATTCCGGCGATAATTTCAAAAGATACATAAGTTTTCTGAATTAATTTGTAAATTGAAATATATTTTAAATTTTTCGCTTTCTATGTCTAACGATCCCATTTCATCCCTCAAAGAACAAAATAAAACGTACGCAAGAATTATCAGTAATATTTTTGGAATCTTCGTTTTACTTTAGGCCCATTTCTAATTAAAGATATTTTTGCTTAGAGAACTGATTATATAGTTTCTTTATTATTTTAAGTTTGAAGCAGCTTGAAGCCGCCCAGCCAGTATGGTGGATATGATCCTAAATTTGTAACCGAGTGGGTTCGGGTTCGAATACCGAGAAAGGCATGGTTGTATTTTCTTCCGGAAAAAAAGTCGAACTTTCGTCTGCAATGTCGAAATATTGTAGAGTAATAACTTTTTAAAAAGGAGCCAATACTCAAAGTATATTACGAAAATAAAAATTAAGATTAATTATCTTTTTGAAATTTTGCAGAAAAGCTTAAATTTCTATAAAGAAATTTTAGCAATTAGGAATTTATAAAATTGTTTCAACTGAATAACACATTAAACAAATGTTCATGAATTTCATATACTTTTAAGTTTAAGCTCTTTATTGGTGAAACATTGTTTGTCTTTTAATGTAAATATCATTTGAAAAAGGATAAGTTGATTATTTGGTTCACAGCTATATTGAAGGCAAATATAAAAAGAAACGATAAAAAAACTTTTAACAAATATGAGAATTCAATACATGACGAATTATTTATGAAATTTTAAAATTCCCTGTTAAAAAAGCTCACATTTAAACTCTTTAAAGTGCTTCTCAGTAAATAAAGAAAAATATATTGATCTTAAAAATACAATATTTCAGGAAACAGAAAATCTTTTCAGCAATTTTCATCCGATTTTAATTTTATCCCTCAAAATTAAAAAAAAAGGTTAGACTTTGACTTAGGTTATGAATTTGTATATTCAAATAAATGTGAAAAATGTTTTAGGGCTCATTTAGTATATATATCTACCAGAAGGTTAATATTCACTTCAAAACTTCCTGAAACACGGTATTGTAATCCGCTTGAAAGGTCAAAACTCTTTTCCAGATTGAAATGAAAAGTGATAGATGGTTTGAAACTTTACAGGGATAGTTCTGTTATTCCACTCACGTTTCAAATGATGTAAGAAAATTGACTCTTTCCTCACAAGAAATATTTAACAAAGTTTAATTTGAAATTGATAGCAGGAATTCTAAGTGAATTCCGTATGTAGGATATCAGAATATTATGTTATTTTATGAAAAAAAGCATTTTTTAAAAAATCGTAACACTAAACATTTTACCACAACATGAAAATGACAATTTTTGTTATTATGTAATCGAGTTATTATATGAAAATTAATAGTTACTTTAAAAATTTCAGAGAGAAAGAAATGCTGAGCTATTGTTTATTTAACCAGGACCAGCGGAAGTAGAAAGAAGCGCTTCCCCAGGCCCGTACGTTCGGAGAGGATACGCACTCAAGGGACCTGTCGAATTTCTTTGTTAAGCCTATAATTTTAAAAATTCATATAAAGTTTTAAATGCAACCAAATACGCTAAAACTTACAATTTACTATCATTGATAATATTTGAACATGAAGTACAAAATTTTTTGCTATATTTAAAAAAAACAATTACGAATTTTACAGAAAATGTTTTCATTTTAATAAAGAAAAATTACATACACTTTCAAAAAAATTGACAAAAATCCCGTACATTTATATACGAATATAGAAAATATTAGAAAACTAAACAACTTATTCAAAATATAAACAGAAATCCATTAAGCAATAGACCACGAACCTCTAAATGTCCGATTGTCTCGAAAAATAAACATGTGCAGTTGTTTATATTCATTAATATCTCGGATCTAATTAAAAAAAAAAAACCATGAAATTTGAAAGCACATATTCAAGTTCAAAGTTTTATAAAACATTATTCGAAAGAAAAACGGTTTTAAACCGCCACCTATAGTGCTCGTAAAAAGTAATATAAAACGTTCCTAAGTCTGAACACACCGGTGTGATCATGGGCCTAGAGGAGGGAAAGCTCAATCACATATATGATACCTTGGGCCGTGGAGGGAGAAAAACTTCATCACATAAATGTGATCATGGTCCTGAACGGGTTAAATTCCATCTATTATTACTAGCAATTTTTTTTGTATATTATTTAAATATTTTCATAAAAGGAAATTATTTTAATCATATTTATTATTTTTTTAAAAGTTAATTTTATTAAAATTAATAATTTTTAGAATAAAATTTTTTATGTATTATTTACATAGGAAAGATATTCAATAAAAATATTGTTGAAACTATATAAAATATATTTGTGATAAAGAAACTTTAAGATTGTAGATATCTTTTTGATTCTCTTTGATAATTTCCCAGATAATATTATAAAGTCGCATAAGATACTTAGAGATCACGAAAGTTCTTTATTTTTACAACAAACCCTTTTTAATCTCTTTTTCTGTCTGAACAAAAAATATAAGCGTTTCTACTTGTTAAAAATTGAATATAAGTAACTGATTAAGGTCCTATTTGCATCTACCATTGGATCAAAAATAGACTTAGTGATTAATTAATCAGTTTTAGCTTCAATGCAACAAATCCATGGCATCTCCAATGTGTGATAATGGTCGCGGTAGCCTAGTGGGGTCAAGGTGATGAACTCGGGGCCTGCGTGTCATGACTTCGAACGTAGTACCGTTGAAGACTCGGAGAACAAAGAGGGACGAGGACGTTAAATATGTCCAAGCTCAAAAGTCCTCCCGTTGGTAATGTGGAAGTTAGGAGAGAGGGTGCCGGCTCTGCTGTTGTTCTCGTCACTTGACCATGATTCAAAAGTACGAGATCCGTCGTCAAAAGCCCTCGAGTAGCCGAATATTCACACACTCTCTCACTCACTCCCAACAAGTGATTTCAATTCAATTAATATCTTCTGAAATTCTCTCCATGGAAAATTTGTTTTTATGTTGCAGAAGCTCTGTTATCTAACAGATTAATAAAACATGTATATTAAATTATAATAAAATATGTATGTTTAATTATAATTAAAAGGTATATTTAATTATGATAAAATATGTATACTAAATTATATATAATAATACATGTATATTTTAAGATGAGATCACATATATTAAGGGTGGACATTTTATTATAACCATCCAGGTAAAATATTAATTGGTAGACCTTTAGCAAACATATGACTTTTATTTATCTTGGGAAGGAATCATTGAAATGTTCCTAGGTCACTTGTGAAATATGAGACCAATCTTGAAAGATAGCAGTTGTTGTTCAGTCGTTTGAGCTTGGCTAGCTGTGGATCTAAAGGTCTGATGGTTCTATCAATCAAATCCGGGAAGAGCATTTTAGGATTAAAATCTGCGTAATATGATGAAAAAATTATAAAATAAAAATATCAATCATTCTTCCAACTAATATTATAGAATACCAATCCTATGGTAGGGCACATAATTGCGTGCTGAATGTATTCCGGGACATTGGGATTAATCTTCAGCATCACACGATGTACTTGATCAGAAAAAATGCTTAGATGTAATGATTTATTCAGATATATACACATACGAAATAGTCTAAAAAGGATTGAAAAAAACCCTAATACATGGATTGCCAACCAGTTGCACAATGGTGATGTAAGAGTTACACTCCAAGATTTATTGAAAAAAAATTCGAAAGATAATAATAAATAACAATTTTTTATAATTTACTGAAATGAGGTTGTCTGGGCAAAAAAAAAAAAATATTCAAAATTTAATTTAAATACGCTTAATCAATTGAATCACAATAGATAATTTTCATGCAGATATTTTTCCTTCATTGTTGTGTGCACTGACTTTCCAAAATAAGTGCACTCGCGAAAGTTTGAAATTTGATGGAGCGTATTTTAAAATATCTGGAAGAAAACGATGAACTGCTCAGTGAGTACTTGATATTTGAGAATAAAGATTGGATACGGGATTTAACTTTTGTGTCTGATACTATGAAATATTATGGGACACTTAAGCCACTTAAATTTAAGATTACAGGGAAAAATTATATTTTTCTGAACTTAATTGGTTATAAATCTATTTTTGTAAATAAACTTTTACTTTTTTTTGTCTGGGTTTTGGTGGAAAAAAAAGATGAAAACATTCCAATTAATGCAGAAACTATCTATCAAAGTAAATAATTCTCTGAGCTCTATGATAGGTTTTAAAATTTATTATCCAATTTACAAGATTCATTCAGTTCTAGGTTTGATGATTTTCAAGATAGAAAAATGTTGAGTTTTTCAAAAATCCTTTTTCAATTTCTCTGCAAGATATAATTTTTATTCACTTGAAATCCAAATAGAAATATTATTAACCTACAACACCGTATTAAAATAGAAAGCAAATATAACAAACTTATTTCAACTGCAAGTGATCTGAATCTTAGAAATTTGTACAAACAAGCAATTTTCTAAATTTATACGATTTGGCTGTCAGCTATTATTGAAGGTTTGAATCAACATATATTTGTGAACAAATGTTTACTACTATAAACATAATAAAATAAAAATATCTCTCAAAATTAACTAACTGATATGCATTTAAAATAACCTAATTTTGTTAGCATCTTCTAGAACTAATTTAGAGGATTTGTTGAAAAGAAACGACCCATTCAAAAGTCACATTAAGCAAGCAATAATATAGTAGTATAAGCCGAATAACTATTTCATAATTATATGCTTCAAATTACTCAATTTTATTTTATATCTAACCTAAATGATTGAACCTGTAAAATGTTGTTTTTTTACAATTAATTCTAAATTTGTACTTTAACTTATTTTTTACATTATTTTTAAATTTTCATTACTTACACTTGCATAAAAAATATGTCATTTGGATAAAAATCCCATAAGCCTAAAAGTAACCTTTTTTTTACAATTTTATATATGATTTTTGTTTGTCGCAGAGTATAGAAGTGACACGTATAATTTTTTTTATCATGTGGTAGCATTCATCTCGAAAAGGGTGACAATTTCTGCCTAAAACATCACAATGCTTCCATCAATACAAAGTGTTGTAGAAATTCATATAGGCTTCCCGCTGTGTCGTCGAAACATAAACTTAATCATCTGCATGATGTAACATAAACCAGTATTCATCGAAACACATAAATTTTCCCTTTTATATCCACCAACCAATTCTTGTGTGCTTGAGTGATTTTAAGAGGTTTTATCTTATTGGCGGTCTATAGTAATAGTTTTCGGACTGGTCTTCCTCATTCATACCACATACGATGCACAGAACGACAGACATTGGACTTAATTAAGACCAGTTTCAATTGCCTGTATGTTATTGTTTCTTTTACTTTTTAGAAAATGATATTTTTTACCCGATTATCCATCTTTCGATGACGAAAAGTGTTATTAGAATGTGAATTTGCAAATTCAGACACAGTTTTCTGCCTAATTGAGTTTCCAGTTGAAAGCAATCATTCACAAATAACGCGGTTTTGTTAGCACTTGTTCCATTCATCTGCGAACCTTTTATTCCGTCTCATTTAAAATATGCCGAATCACATTTTCCTTAATTTATCCTTAAGCAAGTCATCTTTGCTAACTTCTCAGGAAGTGGGAGGTTTCAGATATCAAAATCATGAAGCATACCCCCATGACAAATGGAGATATTTTATTTTGGTAAAATGAATTCTAATTTCTTTAAGACAGAATAATAAAGTGACGTTTTCTTGCCATGAATTGCTATTAAGCTACTCTTCTACTGACAATACTGTGATGCAACAGTTCACTTCCATAAACCAGTCAGCTTGTAATACTAAATTGGTCATTTATTGTATAAAATGAAAAAAAATATATAGTTCTTGTATTTTACATTTTAAAAAGACATCTTAAAGTATTAAGATTTATATATACTTGATGAATATTTTTATAAAAATTTTCTCAAATATTTTTTAAATAAAAATGAAACAATTTTTAAAAAATTTGTAAATTAATAGAAAAATAAAAATCAAAAAGGACTTTAGAATTCTTGTTTGCTTGTAATCTCCCAAATTTACATTTCTTAATTTTGATTTAGAATTCTGATACATTTCAAGAGACAAAAATGCTAAATTTAAATAATTCGTTTAAAATACTTTGATTTATGGAATACTTAATTCTGTAATATTATTAAGACAAAATACATAATACATAAATACATAAACTTGCATATGCTTCAGTTGAAAAAGTACAAAAATATTTCTCTGAAGATAAAAAAAATAGTCCAATTTCAAAATTTTTATCTACTCTACTAGTTTATACAACAAAAAAAGGTTCATTCTTAGTTTTTTCTGGGAACAACTAAGAATACAAATCTGCATTCAGAGGAGAAGTATTCAAAAAATAAGAGAAAGATTTTTTTTTGGAATAAATCCAGAGTTTGAATTCAGTATTGACTTTAACTGAAAGGAACTTTTAAAATCGATATGAGCCTCTACAATTATTTCTAATTAAAGAAATATTGACTGAAAAATTTACTATGCTTTGTATTACCTTCTAAATTCACCCCTTAAGTGGTCTTTTTTACCCCAATTGCTTAAAAAACAAATGTCTTCACCACGAAAACAAATGTCGGTTGAAAAGCATTTTAGTATTATAGACAAACTGCATCACCTTCTCTCAATACTAGTACTAAATACGACTACATAAAAATTTTAAAAAGAGCCCAAATCAAAGAAAGAAAATATCAGTGCTCGTACAGCGCACGGGCTAGCCAGTTGCGGGCAAATTTCGGTAGCCCGTACATTGTACGTGCAAAACGCTTAAGGGGTTAAGTGCTCTTTTTCATAACACAGTAAACACATTTACAAATATAAAACACATTTCCGTACTTATAACTTAAAGCCTTAAATTAAAATAAAGTAAATATTAGACTTAAGATGTCTTGAAATTGTTACAAATTACTCTACACTTTATATTGATCTAACAGTCTTTAAATAAACAATTAGTAATTATGCGACTTTAAAGAAATATACATAATTTTATTAATATATCAATGAGTCAAATAAGTTTTAAGACTCGTTCCAGAGCGCAGGTTGTGATGGCGCTATGAGTGTAAATGCCGAGATTCATAACATCCATCATCTGCTGGCACACTTTTAATGAATTGAGCGCATTTCGTTGAAAAGCTGCGAGAAGTGGAGCATTTTTGCCGAATGGAATTTTTTTCATGTTCAAAGAGCTGAAAATAAATGTAACGGAAAACTAGGTAAAAGTACTTCGGAAACATACCAACTCTTGAAACAAGTTTTTGGTGACTGTTGTTTAAAAAGATGAGATGTTTTTGTGTGTGCAGCAGAAACGTTTTTTTGGATGGGAGGGATATTGTAGAAGATGATTAGCGTAGTAGGAGATCAATTTCATACAGCATACATGAAATTATTGAGAAATTACGAAATTTCGTAGCAAATGATAGCTATGCGTCATCTATAATGATCTAAGACTTTTTAAACATCAACAAAGAAACGATTAGAACCATACTGTATGAAGATTTGAGCAAAACAAAAGTGTATGCTAAATTTGTTCCACACACTTTAACCCCTGAACAAAAATAAATGCGAAATACATATTGTAGAACACATCACTGAAAATGATTCAAACTTCTTAAAATCCACTGTTGAGGGTGTGGAAACCTGGTGTTTCTAATATAATCCTGAGACAAAGCGACGAAGTGTGGAATGGAAGTCACAAAATTCAGCATAAGCCACAAGAAAAATAAGGAAAGTTCTATCTACAATCAAAATAATACTCATTACATTCTTCGATAGTAAGGATATTATCCACAAAGAATTTGCTCCAACTGGACACACAATTACAAGTCAGTACTACTGAGCTAATTTAAAGCGTTTCATGTCCATAATTCATCGCATTATTCCAGAATATTGTTTTGAAAGCAGTTAGTGTTTGTTACACGACAATACACCCAGTCATACCTTCATTATTGTTCGTCAATTTTTGCCAAAAAAATGATGTCTGTATGTTGAACCATTCACCGTATTTACCTGATTTATCAACTCTGTAACTACTTCTTATTTCTAAATTTAAAATGAAGTTAAAAGAATATTATTTTCAGGATATTTCGACTATAAAAGTCGATTTGACGCATGCTTTATAGGCCATTCCACGACGTGATTTATAACAGGTGTTCGATTTATGAATAAATCGGTGTAACAAGTGCATTTTGACACAAGTGCCTATTTTGAATAAAAAACTAAAACAGGAATTATTTTCTTGTTTCCATTCCTTTTTGCAGACCCATATTCTTAAATCTTATTTGACTAACTGTGTATATTCATGAAATCAGTTAATTCATACTTTTTTAACAATGATTAGTATATTTTATGGTGAAGAAAAGGTTCTTACATAATTCCTTCAAAATACAAATTGAAAAGGAAAATAAAATGTCTAAATGTTATTCCTGTACAAGCTAAAAATGCGCAAAGAATTAAATAATGGAAATTAAAATTGTACGTGTATGTTCAAATGAACTATTCTAGATGCATGCCATATGAATTTTAATATCATAAGAACTACAATGCGAATTATAATAAACAGATCAAAAGCATGCATTAGAGGTGAAAATAAAGTTAGGGGTTCTGAAATCCCCCTTGAGTGAAGGGAGGAGGTGAATAGTCATTGAATTCCAGATGAATTGTTTCTGGTAATTCTACTCAAATAACGATCGAATTTGAACGGGGTTCTTTTTCCATAATAATGGATAGTTTCCGCTAAACACACATTCAATCAAAAACTTTTTTTTTCCCATTTCAAGTTATCTCAAAATGAAGACTTAAGTGGGAGTGAATATGTTCCGATTCAGTGTTTACTTCCAATGATCGAGAAAAGATTTAACAGAGGCTTTCTGAATTCGTCGTGAGATTGTCAAGAAAAGAATTTTCCTACTTCTATTAATATTATTTGTAAGTCATGTACATTTAGTAGCTTTAGACAATTTTCTAAAAACTGATTTTTTTAAAAAAATTAATTTTAAAATTTTAAATAGTTCTTTTGGTTGCATGAAATCTTTCGGAGTTTAAAAAATAACTCTTGTTTTTCATTTTTAAATAGCTTGATTTTAGATTTTGAATGTATTCTGTTGTAAGTAGCTAGTTTTATTAACCCATTACGTGATTTATAAAATAATATATGTATAATAAAATGATAATTAATTTATAACTTTAGCAAAATTCCATTTCCCATTTAAAGTTCTTCCCACATTATATATTCATGTATATTATTGTTGTGTTTTTTTTATCCTCGGATACATATGCAATACAAGTGGAAGAACAGAAACATACAACACAAACAGATGAAGAATATAGACATTTATTACAAATGGTGATCCCAGCATATAACCGAAGGGGTGCACTGCTTTACATTCCAGACGAGAATCCATTACAAGCGACAATCCTACCTCCCCCCCCCCTTATTCGGGATTCGAACCAGAGCCCACTCGGTTACAAGCCGAGGGTCATATCCGCCGTACTGGCTGGGTGGCCGCGTATATTATTGAACAGCTAATACTTTCTCAGAAAATATCATTTAACCTTCAGATTTAAATCCCATTTCGATCACTTTTATGGTCATAGACCGAACTCTTCCACACTTTATCTCCATTTGAAACAAATTAAAATTAAAGATTTTTAGTAGTTATTGAAAT
>BMAV01023763.1:13179-60026 GCA_019973955.1 Trichonephila inaurata madagascariensis
GGATTATATTCTGAACGCTAGTATAATATTGAGTTTGCGATTAGGCAGATATAAGATATTTATATTGATAAGTGATCTAATTGCGCGATCTGAGTTAGTTAAAACGGTACTTTGGATTATTCTCACTTAATATAAGTTTGTTCGATATCTAAGTAATTTAAGTTATAAATTCTCAATAAAAGTCATATTAAGAATTATAGAATGTCTCATCCTTCCGATAATCCCACACCTCTAACTTACGCGGAAACCCCAAGATATAGCTATCGACAGATGGCTATGTCGTAATTGCGCCCGAACAATTTTTGTAATTCTGGGTTAGGTAATGCAGGAGGGTTTGGTATTTTACCAGAAATGTGCTTTTCCGGGTCTGAGAATGTTACCGAATTTCTCGAGACCATAGATAATCAAATACAGTTACTTGAAATACCAAGTAACTTGGCATGTGCTTATTTGAAAAGTCATCTCAGGGGAAGGACTCAAGATTGGTACTCAATATTTGGTTCGGTGCTAGTGCAAGATACAGCCACGGATTTCGCGCAGCTAAAGGCTGAATTAGCGAAAGATTTTCCCGCAATCAAAAATAAGAAAGAATTGGAGGCGAAGTTTTTCGCGTCCCAGCAGGGAAGAAATCAGGAACCAACAGATTTTGTTTACGATTTGCTAAAAATATATAAGAGTTTAGAGCTAAGGATGTCACAGGCGGAATTGGTTGATCACTTTTTTGTTAGACTCGAACTACAAGTCCAGGACTATGTGGAAGTTCGCAAACCGCAGAACACGGTACAACTTTTAGAAATATTAGCTAAATTTGAAGAGAGGTATTCTTACAAATTAAAAAGGGGTTCGCAGAATAGTGATAATGTGGAAAAACGGATCAAAACGCACATAGGATGCCTAATTTTGATGCTAATCGCAGAAACTGGAGAAATTCTGAGGTTGGGCGTAGATCAAATAATGGCAGAAATGATTCCAAAGGTACTTATGAGAATAGCCGTCAAAGGAATAGGTGTTCGAGAGGAGGAATAGATTTCAGAATGATGATCAGAGATTCAACAAAAGGGGATACCAATTTCGAAATGATTGAAATGATAATTTTAGTAGAGGGGACCGTAGAAATAGGGGTTCGGGTGAAAATTTCAGTCGAGGCGATAGGGTGCCAAGGGGACGATTGAATGTTGTGAAAGTTAATGAAGTTCATAATCAAAAGGAATCGGCAGTGGATATACCAATTAAGCTTTCTCCGATATGTATATCACCCGTAGAGCTTCCCCACGTTACTATTTTATTAAATAACACATTTTTGAAAGCGCTATGGGACACCGGAGCAGATAAATCATTTATATCGGAAGAAATATATAGAAAATATTTTTTTTATAAACAAGTAAAAAAATCGCGAGCCCAGGTGATCACAGCACAGGGAGCGAAATGCCAAAATAAAGGAATTGTAGAATTGATTATTCAGATCCGCGAATTTGTTAGACCTTGGTCGTTTCATGTGTTGACGGATTTGGAATACCCATGTATTCTTGGTGTTGATTTTATAAGTGGATCAAGGATCGTTTTAAATTTTGATCAGAAAACGTTGGCAATTCAAGATTCGCTGGTTGAAGATAATAAACTAGATGAAGGGAATTTGCGCGTTGATGTGTCAGAAAGGAAGTTAAATATTGTGGCTAATGTTTTATCGAAAAACCCTGTTGAAAGTATAATGAGAGAAAAAGTTAATTGTGCAATAATCAGAGATTTAGTACTCACTTCGCGGGAACAGTTAATAACAGAGCAAAAGAATGACCCAGAATTAGGTCATATCTATAAATACTTAGAAAACCCGGAAGATAACTCTGTTAATGCGACGATGTGTGAAGATTGGTCCCACGACTTCCGTCTAATTGAAGGCTTGTTGTTTTATGCGAAACACGCAACGTCGTTAGGTGAAATGCGTGTATACATTCCAAAGTCTTTAAAAACAGCATCCTACGCGAATTTCACGACAAGCCAATCGCAGGACATCTGGGTAGATTTAAAACTTATCATAAAATTCGGGACGTTTGTTATTTCCCGTATATGAGAAAATTTATTGATCAATATGTCTCTACATGTCATATGTGCCAAGTTAATAATTATAAAAACGCGTTACCAGCTGGTCGATTAAATCCAATTGTATCAAATTATCCAAATGAGATAGTTACGTTAGATTTGTTAGGCCCGTATCCTACATCGAGAATAAGACGTAATCGATATGTTTTAGTAATTACCGATCATTTCAGCAAATGGGCTGTAATTATACCTCTTAAAAAGGCCTCGGCTCGTTTAATAGCGGATACTTTTTTTGATAATTTTATATCGCGTTTTGGAGCTCCAATAAAATTAATAAGTGATAACGTTCCCCAATTTATATCTGAAATTTTTGAATATTTAAGTGAAAGATTAGGCATAAGGCATGTGAAGACTGTGTTGCATATAGGCCACAAGCAAATAGGACAGAACGAGTTAATCGAGATATAGTGCAAATGATTGCAAATTACGTTAATGATCAACACGATACTTGGGACCAATTCTTACGTGAGTTTGCTTACGCTATTCGTACAGTAGTGAATGAAACAACGGGAAAAACCCATGCGGAATTATTTTTGGGTCGAAAGTTGATTACCCAATTCAAAAATTAGTAATGATTTCAGACGGAACGGAATTTACAGTAAGAGATATTGAGAAAGTCTTTCATGAAGCTAGACTAAGTACGAAAATTAAGCATGAAAGGTGGAAAAGATATTATAATAGACGAACACGGGATGTACAAATTAAGGTAAATGATTGGGTCTTACTAGAGACACACCCTTTAAGTTCAGCAGCTAATAAAATCTGTTCCAAATTTAAACAAATATTTGAAGGTCCCTGTAGAGTATTAGAAGTAAGAAATAATAATAATATTGTAATATGGAGGTCAGGAAAAAGATTAACTGTTAATGTTGATCAAATAAGAATATATCGTCGTAGGAAATGTGACGAGGTCGAGTTAGGAACAGGTCGCCCAGATAGTATTAGTTCACGTCAGGAAACGAGTAGTTCGGAAAACGTACATCAAAGATCAAATGAGTCGAAATATGGGAAGAAGAAAGGGTCTGCGGTAAGGCGTGAGTTAGAGGGAAAAGGTATAAATCTCAATTCAAAGCAATGTGAGAAAATCACGGATAGGGCCGATAAGCGCGGATCACTTATCAGATCACTGCCTAGCTCCTTTTCCGGTAATAAGACAAGAACTAAAAGAAAGCGTCCAGATAAAGGAATTAAAAGGTCGTATGGATCGGGGGCAAGTGGACCACGGAGAAAGTGGCAGAAAAATAGACCCAATAACATTAATAAAAGACCATTGTCATCCAAGAATATTTATATAAGTAGGAAGAAGAACAAGACGGAGACAACTGGAGTTCAAGATGGACAAAGATACGACCTGCGCCCACGCCAAAGAAAGGATCAGGAGTCCCGACCGGCCAAGGAAGCAACAGGACAAGCAAGGAAAAAGCCGACAAGGAGACTACAAGCCCTACAGCAGGCACCATAATGAATTCCAGAGCAGCCGGGGAATGAGAAGAGGAAAGAACAGTGATAGCACCTCGTCATTGGAAGTCATGGTGGGGGAATGAATATAAAAATCAGGTTGTATTGTTTCATTTTTTATGATCTTTCCAACAAGTGATCGGAAGAATTATTGCAAAGAAGGAAGTCTCGGGCGGTGTTTAAAAGTTATAATCCAAGCAAAAGTTGACACTACAATGAGTGTATATTTTTTTTTTGAACTTTTGACTTGTAAAATTTTTTTTTCTCTCAAGTGTTGAAGAAAACAACTGTAATTATGCATTTGTTTACTTCGATGTATGACTTCGTGAGATGCGACAATTCCTTTGGTTATTTGTTTTAATGATTTATTGAAAAATGTTTGTAATTGTATAATGTGTATGTATATATATGTTGTTGTATTGTTCCGTATTAAGGTGCATCTGGTTCAGGAAAACGCGGCGTAGTCAGGGCACTAACAATAATATTAACAGCGCTGCGCGGCTCATTGGGAGTTTGACGGAGCCAGATGCGGGATGGAAATGAAAGTTTATTGTAATTTAAAAATGATATATAATGCATAAACATTGTGAAACTTACTGGTATTATGTAAATATAGATTTTGCAAAGTAACAAAGAGTTTTTATTTCAGGGTGACAGACCCTGTGAAAGTATTGTTCCATAGCTGATATGTAGCCTCAACTTGGAGCAGTGGAGCCGGTCTCCCAGGTCATAAATGAATATTTGTCCTGACGCAGAGTTTGGGTCTGCGCACCCAGGAAAAAATGCACGTAAAGTGTTTGTATGTTTAGAATATTTAAGTAACGTTGAATATAGAGTTAAATACATGTGTAAAAGTGAGAATATACCATGATTAAAAGGCAAAATTGTTAATGTTGGCCTAGTTAATGGAGTAAAATTTATTATGTGTCTCTCACGAATTTAAATTTAAGTTTAAGTTAAATATTAAATTTAATTCTAAGATGAATAATGAAAATTACAGTAAAGTTAAATATTGGAAATTATAGAAGTTAAAATGAGGATTCAAGGTTAAAATTTAAATAAAACTTAGAAAGCGAGGAGATTCAGAAATAAAAATTTAGGCACGTAATTTATTAAAGGTGTTGAGAACCCTTGAATAAATCACTTTTTTTCTTCTTGGAGGGGTTGTGACATTTCTCTCGTTCATCTTCTAACATAACCCCTACGTTCTTTGACGGCCACGATTAATGGCAAAACTTTTCCAACCCAAATCCAAGA
The DNA here is from genome assembly GCA_019973955.1 of Trichonephila inaurata madagascariensis. Classification (NCBI taxonomy): domain Eukaryota; kingdom Metazoa; phylum Arthropoda; class Arachnida; order Araneae; family Nephilidae; genus Trichonephila; species Trichonephila inaurata. The sequence continues at coordinate 17,992 of BMAV01023763.1, forward strand.
AGTAAAAACGAAGCAAAGATGCAAATAAGATAACCTTTAAAAGGATAGAAAGTTTAGTGAGCAAGGATGGCAATTTAGAGGAAGCTAGTTCGGAAAAGGTAGAAGTGTAATTAGACGGCCTACCAAGGAATCACGGAGATCCCGCCATTCGTACAAGGTGCATACTATTACACTCGAGCCTAACCTGAATATCTGAAGTTAATTGAACCGCTGAGTATTCAACCAAGGTAGGAGGATTATATTCTGAACGCTAGTATAATATTGAGTTTGCGATTAGGCAAATATAAGATATTTATATTGATAATTGATCTAATTGCGCGATCTGAGTTAGTTAAAACGGTACTTTGGTTTATTCTCACTTAATATATAAGTTTGTGTGTTCTATATCTCTAAGTAATTTAAGTTAAATTCTTAATAAAAGTCATATTAAGAATTATAGAATGTCTCATCCTTCCGAGATAATCCCACACCTCTAACTTACGCGGAAACCCCAAGACATAGCTATCGACAGATGGCTATGTCGCAATATATATATATATATAGCTTGGTGAGGTAGGGCATGATCATTTATAACATGAATTGATTACCAAGAGCATCAGATGATATGGTGTGATGTATGGAGGAATAATCTCGTCCCCGTATTTCACAGCAATCTGAAATCCACCATAGAGCACACGTAAGTTCAGCTTGACCATCCAGATAAATCCCAACAAGAACTATGATTTCAACTCTTCTATGATTGTCTTTCAACATAGTTATAAAGAAAATGGTGAGAGAAACTTTTTACTTTTCTGTGTTTATTCTTATGAAATATATATAACATAAACTAACATATAACGTGTGTGTGTGTGTAGAATACAGCATACTGAATATACTATAGATAATAAAATACATTGAATATAGCATATAGAATCTAGCATAAAAAATATAACACGCAGAATAAATCTTCTATGAAATGTAACAAATAGAATATAGTAATTATGTTATTATAGTATGTTGTTTCTCTCTAATCCCTAGTTGGGCTATTTAAGACTAGACCAGCTCCATCAGTCCATAAACTTCCAAAAACTCCAAGAATAGAAGAGAGGTTTCAAGAACACCTCGTCCTAGGGAAAATTTAAGCTCTCTAAAACAGGGATGGACATTAAGTAGATCACGATCTATCGGTGGACCTCCACAACATTTTGGGGGATCACCTTTAATGAGACCTAAAAAGCGCATACTAAAAGAAATATATCTATGGAACACTGACGCCAGCTAGACTGGATAATTAGCTTTACACAATTGATGTGACAGTGTTCACTTAAAGAAATGATTCGATAAATGTGTAGACGATAAATGTGGAAACAAATGATGAGGTTTAACATGTTCACTGCCGCTGTAGGGGGAACAGACTATCACTGTGATGCCAGATGTAGAAATGAATGATAGTAGAATGAACATACAGACTAAAGGGGAGAGTAAATGTGAATGATCAGCTCTTCCCGCGATACTACGGGAAGGGTTCCCACGAGGTTGGGTTGATTTCATATCCCGCAATGCCATGGAACTCGGCCGCTAATACATATAAGTTTTTTTCGCGTCGGTTTCAAATGCATTGGTTCACTTATGTTCTCTGCTCGCTGCATTGCACATACTCCACGGTCTAGCAGTTGTTCATAGTTGTTAAAGCATTTAACTTGACAGTTTTATGTTACTGGTATTTTTGTAGTAAAAATAGCAAACTTTGAAAACATGGGTATAATATCAAAAATAAGAGTTAAGAAAAGGAAACAGGCAATTTTAATACAGAATAGCCACATCTAAGCAAGCCACGGGGTGGACCACAACACTTTAAAAACTTTACAAGTAGACCATACTCAGGAAAAATCAGCCCATCCCTGCTCTAAAATATGTTCAAGTGATGCCTGAAGAGCATAACATTTCATACAAATCTTAAATCTCTGTACCTGCTAAAAGCAAGTCTCTTAAGATAATTCGTGGTCGTGGTAGCCTAGTGCTCAAGGTATCGGATCGTGGCTGGCTTGTTACGATTTCGAGCCTAGAACTACTAAAAGACCCGTCATTTAGGGTAGCGATGCACGTTAAATCTGCCGAGAGCTCAAACGTCTTCCCGTTGGTGTGGTGTGGTAGTTAGGAGAGGGGGGAGTGCTAGCTCCGGTGTCGTCCTCGTCACTTGAACATGGTTCAAAATGACGAGGTCCGTCGCCAAAAGCCCTCGTGTAGCTGAACAGTGCGAGGTTAATATTCACTCACTCACTTAAGATAATTCAATATAATATCAACGAATTGACTACTGCTGCCACATAAAAGTGAAGCTGGATCAGATTCTGCTTTTGGCCGAACTCCATGGAATGCAGATTATTGCTTTACAGGAGACCAAACTTGTGGTACATACGAATAGAAATGGATGCGCACAGCTCTGAAAATAAAATGTTCATTTCATTTTTACATAATTGGAATGTGCGTGAAACACTCCAAAATTTCTAGAAAGGATAAGAGAAAAATAGGCAGAGGATAAAATTGGCAGCAGTAGGTTTTAAGATTTTCAGCAGACTTGTATGTCATTTTAGTGTTCTTCATATGAAGTCCTCTTGCAAGAAAAACGTTTCTCGCTTCTGATTTCTACACCTGAGGTGAAGCGTGCTTTTTTATAAAGTTTGTGAATTTGTTTCTAATATTGAAAGGGATCAAAGAATTCTGAGCTTAGTTTGGTAGAGACAACTCTACTCCAAGTTTAAAGGGCATCCAACTTATTTCGTGATAATGGAAAAGGTTGCTTGATTAATGGGAGCTGTTAAATCGAATAAAACCTTTATGCCCTTCTGTAACACAATGTGGAATTTAGGTGAAGGAATTTGGGGTATATGATCCTCACACACATTATATAGTCATATTTCAAAATTATAAAATCTATTGCCAATGGTCTATAGTAGAACTTCAGTGTTCCTTCTAAAATATTCATTAAGTTTTTAAAACCTCAATCCTTCATTAATCCTTCTCAAAATAAATCTTTAGACTAGAAGGGAATAAAGTTATCTTACATTTTTTTTATGGGCCAATTCAGAAACACCACATAATTAATTCTAAAGATGCTTTGAAATGATTTAGGTAGAAGATCCTCATTTAAATTTGTCATTGTAACTCAAAGCTCAATCAAGAAAGCCATTCTGACACCCGTCTACTTTGTTCATGACCTCTCCACACCCACCCACAGGTAATGTGTAAACAATACAAACTTATAAAAATGTTAACAACGTCACCTCATGGCTTTCAAACGTAATCCTCTAGGGCTTAGAATACGCTGGGGCTGTAATAATGATTAGTCTTTCATGATGGACCGAGCAATTTTATTGAATACTATTACATTGCTAGGTCTTTTAGGTTTATGTAAAACGCTTGAGGCGCCACATTTCTCAGACAAAATGTATTTTATAGCCTAATGTTTATTCCATTATTTCACGAATTGAAAGCGAAACAGTCTAAAAGAAATATCTGAGAAGAATTAATTTAGTAGAAAAAATTTTAAGAAATGGACAAATATTCAGGGATATTTATTCTTATTTTATTCTTTGAATTGTTCTTAAATCCAAGTAGTTTGAATAAAAATAAAATTTTTGAAAATCTTTTGTCTCTAACTAATGATGTGACTCGGTGAACGCGGCATTTTTCAAATTGATTTCAATAGCGAATTTAGGAAAAGATCTTTTCATAATTCACGCATTTTAATATTAAAAATAGGGAATTGGAAGAGAATAGAAGAAATGGTAAAATTAGTTTAACTTAGAAATATTAGAAAATTTCTTTTTTTCTGCAGAAACACACATTGGGCGAAATATTAATTTTCACTAGAAAGATAAATATTTTTTTCTGATTTATGTTATCGTTTTGCCCCATTATCGTTATAGAATTCATAATACTTCTGAATTTTTTTTGTAACGATTATTTTGATTTAAATCATAGGCTATTTCTAATTTTTTTAAAAGCTTTTTTTGCTATTGTGATCCTGCAAATACTCCATGTTTACCATTAAAGAATTTATGGTAATTCTATTAAAATTCGTAGCTTTAGTAGATTCTCGTATTTAGCTTCTTAATTAAAGAGGCAAAACATTTATTGCATTAGAATACTGAAGTATCCTTTACATCACAATAGAAAATCTGTGGTAGAACATCACTCCAATTCTTCTTGATGATAGATCAGGGATTAGAACATTTGTCCCAGAAAATGGGTGGAACTACAAACGAGTATCCATAGATCGAAAACCAACTACTTTTGTCGATAATGGAACTTTCCGATTCCCGAAAGAACAATGTTGAATATCGGCAGAAAAGGTACGTAGAAATACTTCTGCGTGATATCGTTTGCGTGCTTCAATGCTTTTACAAAGATTCTTTTTTTCAACTATCATCTCATGCGTTCGAAAAATAATTGTCGAATCGCTTTGAGTTCCCTTCGTAATAATTGTAATCATTCGATTCGTATGTGTAGATATACAATAAAAGGAGTAGAAAACTCAAGTTCCCATGAAAGAATGATGCGCTTTTACAGAACTGAAAATAAATTTATAATTTTTAGAGGCAATCAATCAGGAATTTTAGAAAATTTTTGACCCGAATCCTTTCGAAAATGAGGGTATTGTATGATACCACAGGAAGAAAGGAAACAACCACAGTATTTGCGTTTAGCAGATGTGATCCTCGTCACTTAGTGGTGATTCAATTGAAGAGGTCCTTCGCTAATAGCTCTTCAATCTATGAATCAAATTTACAATTTACAGTAACAAGTTAACTATCTACTAAACTTTTATGGAATGGAAATTTGTTATATAAAAATTTTTCCATCGGTATTTCAATTTTAAAATTCATTATTGCTATTATGAAAAGTTAACTTTTGGCGGGGGAAAGCAATAATGTTTGTTTTGCTGCCTTTTTCATAAAATCATAAAAACCGTCAATTCTTGAGATAACTGAAAAATGTTAAAATTGATTTAACAAATACAGTGGAGCCTGTTTTTGTGCGGTAGATAGGGACCGCATAAAAATAAACGCACAAAAAAAATATTCAAAAATTTCATAAATTCTTACATAAAACAAAATAACTTGTGGAAATACTACAGAAATTTTTTCTTATGTGGTGGATCGGGACCGCATAAAAAAAGTTGCATTTATCAAATATGCCAATTATTTACGAAATTTATGTAAGAGTACTAACATAACAAAATAAATAATTAAAAATACTATACATGAAAACATTTTAAAAACATAAAGTTTTTCATTGTATACACGGATAAGTTTTCCAAAGTGCACATACAGAATTCATTGCTACTCATTGTAATCCAAAGATCTGTAATGAATAAATTCAAAATCGCGCTTTCGTCACACTTGAAGGTACAATTTCAATTGATTTAATTTTTGGCAACATAAAATAAGAGAAGTTTTTGTGACGAAAGTCGGGTGTTCAGTTGCTAGTAAATGTCATGATAACCAGATATACATGATTGAAGCCCTTTTTGGAATTTTATACTCCTTTCTTAATTGGTATCTATATTAAGAAAATACTTTTCCAATTTGTTGGAAAGCTGGATCTCTGGATACTTTATCCGCTCTCAAAGAATCCGGTTCTTCTTGTTTGTCTTCATAATCTATCAAATTATTGATATAATGTCACTGTCATTGAAAGTTTCGTCTTCAGTCAAGCGAGGTCTGCTGCAGCGTTGAGAGAAAGCAACTGAATGCGCATTGCCGGTAGACTGTTTATAACAAATGAACAGAGCATCTTGAAGTGTTAAAATGTCAGTGGCATAACGTACACCCTCGCATCACCGGGGGTGGGGGCAGGACTCTAGGGGCCCAAGGCCTGACTTACGCTAAACACGCATTTACCCAATTTATAAAATTTTAAAGGTAAAACCTGACTTTTTCAGAGAGGGGGTCCTAACATTCTCCATTACGTCACTGGTAAATAGATAGAAAACATTACAGTGGCGCCAAAGCCAGTGAAATTCAAATACCACACGAAAAAAGATCGCACATAAAAATCGCACAAAAATAAAATCGCATAAGAAAAGACCGCACAAAAACAGGTTCTACTGTATAAGATTTCCATTCTCAAAATTAATTTGAGTCTGAAAGAAAATTGCATAGTTAACCTCGGTTTAAATATAGACCTTAATTATTTACGTAATTGTGAGATAAAATTATATTGCTAAACTACGTGTATTTTAAGTAGCGTCTGGTCAAACTCTCAACGTAATTTTTACTCAAATACTCTATTTTATCAGTAACGCAGCGTTTCTCAAAGTGTGGGGCGCACCCCCCTAGAGGGGCATGATAATCCTACTAGGGGGCGCGAGCATATCAAAAAGTCGAAAATAAAAAATTAAAAAATATTAATTTAATGAAAGGAATTAAAGGAAAATACATTCTGAGATAATAAACAATACGTATTTATACAATAATATAGTATACTTATAAATGTATCAGTATGGCACAATGTATTTGATCATTAATTCATCAATATTAAGTTAAGGACAAGGTAAATAATTAGTAATGCCTTATTGGCTTGTAACATGCAAAATAGTATGCACAATTTAATACTTTTCTAGAATAATTTGTACAGCTTATAATTAAAGTCGTGCTGCAGCCTTAGCGTCAAAGTATTATTGAATTCAGTACATTATTATTATATGAAGGGGGGTGCCATGAAAATTATGATTGAAAATTGGGTCGCCAACATTGAAAGTTTGAGAAGCACTGCAGTATCGTATAATCCAACTAAAAATTTTATAAAATAGATATAAATCAAAAGATATGTAGTTCGACTTATCAAGAGAAGTTTTACAAAACCGTTTATCACTGTATTCAGCCTTCTTTCCTTCCGTCTCAAATATGTTTATCTCTACCGAATTTGTCTGTAGCTTCCTTATTGAATAAAATAAGATTTGTGGATTATCGGAAGTGAAATGAGGATAGAAAAGTTATACGAAAATATTATCTCCCCAGACACTAAGAAACAGACTTAATAAAATGTAAAGGTTCTACTTGCAAGTGTACTTCTTATAAGTTTTTTTTTTATATTATCTACTTCATTGTTTGATTTTTTAAAGGTATTTTGGATTGTTTGAGACTTTTATTACCATTTTTTATTATAGTCGTATATCAGCTTTTTATTTCCCAAGAGATAGATATTCAAATCCAACAAGTTTGAGATGGTTTTAGCTTTAAATCGAACTTAACCACTGCAACAATAGAGAATAATAGTTACATACCTAATGACAAAAGTCAAATAAAACCACTGCCTCTACCGAAATCAGTCAACAAATCAGCGATTGTATATAAAGTATTTAATAGCGTGGATTGATGTGATGTGTAATATAATAAACAAAGACCGAGTTATTATAAGGAAATGCAAACCATAAACATTTTTAAATGAAATATTGGGCCACGACAGCCGAGTGACCATGGTCGAGATCTCGTGATCGGCATTGTTTTTGTTGAGTCATAGACTCTAGTGCAAGGGTGTCAAACTCAAAGGCTGACTTGGGCCAAATAAACAAGGTTTAAGGTGGGCCGCAAAGAAAATCAAAATTCCTAGAAACGTCAGATTATTTTGAATAAAAAATTATAATTAAACCTTTATAAAGGAACAAGAAAAAATTAATGTGTTCGTTCTGCTACTATCTTTCCTATTTCATTAGAAATTTTGATATTTTTATGTGCCAACATAATAACAGGGCCGTTGCGGGCTGCGAGTTTGATACCTCTGCTCTAGTGCCACTGAAAACCCGTCTTGTAGAGAGGTTGATACACGTTAAATCAAGGCTCATATAGAAGTTTGGACAATGGAGTCCCACTTGACTAAGGTTTAAAATTGCGAGATTCGTATCCACGAGACCTCGTGTTGCTCCAGAAAGTGACGTTCATAAGCAATTTAAATGAGTGATTAATTTGTCTTGGGGGGAAGACTTTAGGGATGATTCACACAGTTGAAAAATTTATATTAATATTCTCCTAAGAAACTTTTTCAAAATGATTTAAATACTGGTAACCAGCAAATAATTAATCAGTTTTTAAATAGAGAATTATGGAAGTTAATAGAGCTGCAAAAGATTCCCATTTATTGTTCCTGCATACCGCTGTTGGAGTTACAGGTTTATTTATAAACAGTTATATACATGTTTCAGAGTTTATGCACCATTGATCATAAGTACCGCTGATTTACTAATCTTTATTAGGTTCAGAAATTTTAGTTGGAAAACAACAGTGAGATGAATAAACAATTCGTATAGGAAATCTGATGTTAGACATATTAATGTAACGTCGTGACTAGATAACAAACAAAGAAAAATTGTCACAGCCTCATTTTAAAATTAAAGCAGTATTTATTTCCAATAAATATGCAAAGCCGGTGCAGTCAGCCTCAGTCGCGGGAGTTCAATCTTTTTCCCGAATCATCTCTCAACGCCACCGGCGTTCATCCTCTTTTCTTTCTATCCTCCACCGTCCAAGTCTCCTTATTTCTGGGATCCTCTCAAGTTTTTCTCCATCCAGGGCTCTCTTCCCTGTCTCCTAAAAAATCCCTTTTAAACACCAGGGGCGGGTCCACAACACGCCCCTCGTCTCTTCTCATTGGCAGGTCACAAAAGTCTGCCCTCGTCCCCTGGGCCACATTCGTGTCCTATTTGTGCGGCAAACACAAATACATACCCGGTTAGTCTGGAATGTAAAGGTGCCATCATTCTTGTCGAACATCTGTGGATACACTTGTCTATCACACCACCTGTGTTCTATAATCCCATTCTCTCGACACTGGCCGAGGCGACAGGATTCTTTCATACAGGCTTCGCCTATTGTCAATGGGGTTCCAGCTCTCTTTGGCCAATATGCTACCAAACTGGTGTGTCGGCGTTTGCCCGAGGTCAGACAATAAACAATGACCTCATGGCCACATGCGCTTGTCCCTTAACATCGGTTCGGAGCCATAAAACTTAGCATGAATGGAAGATTGGGGTTCACCCCAATCAAAGACGTCCCATTACTATGAATAACTGGGTTCTAGTCATTCAAAAAATAGTGAGATTTAGAAAGTCTGAACATACATTTCTAGCTTGTTCCTTTTTTAGATGTGCCTATGTTTCATTTATTTATTATGATTCATTTTTGATTGTCAAAACTTTTAGAGTAAATTGCATTAATTCTCGATTTAGCTTATTTACTACATAACTTCCGTTAATACTGATATTGTATGAATAAAAGTTCTGAAGTAAACTATAGTTAAGAATATTTTTTTTATTTGAATTTGTTGTAATCACTGTGCATGAAGTGATAGTATTAACCGAATTCATATATATTTATATTTACGATTTTTCTACTTTTGATAAACATTGTTGATCGGGTAGGGGGAAGGTGTAACAGATTTTATACTATATAATTGTAACTGTTAACCGCTCTGATTGTAGCAAAATGCTATGTTTTTATTTAGACGAGTAGAACGTCTCTTCGTGGGAGTCTGAAATAATTATTTTGATCCGCTTAGTTATACATAAACCGAATAAAATAATACATATAAAATAACTTCTATTGGCAATGTTGATGATATGATTTTGTATACTTACTCAGTGGAGCAACAGCCCATGAGGGCCAAAGCCTACTGTGTCCAACTCAGTATGTGTGACCTTGGGCCCTGAGGTGCATGAGCAGTCTGGCGCAAAACCCCCAGTGTTAAGCTCCCAAGCATGTTTGGTACTCATTTATCAACCCACTGAAGGGATGAAAGGCTGAGCTGACCTCGCCCAACCCGGGGTATGAACCTCGGAAATATGGTGTGGAAGCGCGATGCGCTACCAATCAGCCACTGGGCTTCGATTTCGTATACAGCGTAATTAATTTAATGCTTATAATGTAGTTCCTGTGATGTATTAAATAACAAGAATGAAAAATTATGAACTCCTCTCCCGCTGTCTTGATTTGCGCCGCTATTTACATTCGATCTAGAGATTCAGTTTGAATATGTTTCAATTAAAGAAAGGGTTTTAATTTTAAGCGTTGATGGAAAAAATCTGCTCTTCCTATCTTGTAACTTACTGGTAAACAAGTGGTGTGTTTTCTTATATCAATTTATCAAGATTATTTTTATTAAAAACAATCCGTGTAAAAAGATATCAACCATTTTTGAATTTCAATTCTTCTGATGCCTCTAAAAGTACACGTTCAACCGAAGCTTTGTCAGAAATGGACGTTAAGTTGAACGCGATCGACCTAAAACGCAACAGAAACGTTTATGGGACACCAACACCAGCTAGACTGGGGCTTTTCACAATTGAGCAAATGATTCGATAATTGACCCATGAACCTTCATTGAAAGCGCACAATGACGTTTAACATGTTCATGGGGGGGGGGCCCAAAAATCACTGCGAATAAAAGAATTTTTTCCTGAACGCCGGCTGAAGGGGAGAATAAATGGTGAGGATTGGCTATAGAGACATCCCGCGCTTCCATGGAATAGGTTTCTCGTGTTGATATCATGGGACGTGGGATTCAACAAATTATGTACATACGTCGGTTTTCGATTCATCTGCTTGCGACATTGAATACGTCCACACTCTCTAGGGTGTAGTAGTAAGATTTTAAAAGGCCGAAAGAAAAGAAAATTTAATACAGAAAGGCCACCACTGAGTGCACCTTAAAGGTACCATGGAAAAGTCCCCTGTCCTAAGCCTTGAAAACCAGCTCACACACAAATATTCTTGTCTTTTGGTTCGAAAATTACAAGGTTCGTTGCCAATAGCTTTCGTGTGGCTTCTAAATGATACGTCAATAAAAAAATCTATCGGGACTAAAATTCGGAATGTAAAACTTAAGTCATAAATATATTTCAAGATTCTCACAAATTGTGACCGGTTTAACAATGAATTCTAAAATATCAATTTGTGCCTCGAAAGATTTCATCGTATCGTGAATACTTTGTATTATGGTGGTAAAAAAAAAAAAAATTGAAATGTGTATCTGAAACACTTAGAGACTTTTAAGAAAATGTATACTAATCATTGAAAGTTAACTTAAATTATTAAAGACAATAATCTAAAACAATATACATTAATAATTCTTAAGTAGAAATGACATGGACAGTTTTAACGCATTTTTGTAGACTATTTAACACATTGATCGACTCATCTCCATAAATAAAGTGAGAATTGCAATGGATTATTATTTTTCAAAGTAAAATTGTTCAAGTTTTGAAGAAATTTGTTTTACTTCAATTTTAGCACTGTGAGGTGTGGGTTAAAAACGTGTCATTGCCGCTATCAAAGTGTTCAGCAGCTTGGTGTCACAACAAAATAGCTGAAAATGTTGATGGCATGTGGAAAATAAGGTATTCGCGAACGTAAATTCGTAAAGTCGACACATATTACTCAAAATAATGAAATGTTAAATTACACTGCTGGCCACACAAAATGCAACACCAAGAACGAACAGAGATATCACAGCGAAATTTATTTGGCAGATAACATGTTGAACAATGATCAAACGATTAAAATAACTGCCTCTTGTGACATGTGGAGGATGACAAAATCAGTGTAGCCACCATTGTTGGCTATCGCTGCCACACGCCTCGGCATATTGCCAAAATTGACCTGGTGTAGACCTAATGTATCCTGAGCCAGTCGTTGTGCAAGCAAGGATCATGCGTTTTCGATTGGTGATAGATCGGGAGAACAAGCAGGCCAAGGAAGCAATTCAGTCTGATGAATAAAGAAGAACTCTTGAACATTGCGTGTCACGTGTGGTGACGCATTATCCCGTTAAAATATAACTGATGGCAAACACTGAATGTAGCACTGACCACGGGCTCCTACAGCTCAGAGATGTAGCACTGACTGTTTAATGTACCGGCAATGCGTACTAGAAGGGTGCGGCAGTAAAATCCACTCTAAACCATGGTAACAGGTGCAAGACCAGTGTGGCAATGCATAACGCAACAGTTTAGCAGCCTCTCACCACGGTGTCTCCAAACTCGAATCCAACCATCGTGCTGTTGCAGGCAAAAGCAGGATTCATCAATAGACACGTCATTTCATTTCATTGTCCACTTCTGCCGTTCATCGCACCACATGGCGGCGCAAACACCTGTTTCCAGTCAAGGGTAAACGAGACAATTAACGCCTTGCGGACATTCCACTCTGATGCAAATGGCCTCGAATGGTACGAGCGAACACTGAATGATGCGTAACAGACTGGATCTGTCATGCTATGGTTTGTGCTATGGCTGCTCGATCCATCACTGCCATGCGCACAATCCGCCTGTCGTCACGGCCAGTAGTGCCATGAGGTGAGTGCGATCGGCCACGCTGGTTCCTCCTGCATCCAGCGATGACAGATCCGCATCACAGCTGCTTGGTTTCCTCCAGCACTTTAACAGATTTCTCTGAAGGATAATCCGAATTCCTATAGACTACTATTCTTCCTCGGTCTTTTTAAGAAACTTGGTCAAAAAACGTTCGATGTCTTCCACGAGGCATATGTTAACATCTTACTCAAAAGAAAATAAACCACACGAAAAAACAATTGCCGTACTTCAAATCGCCAATCTGTTCTCTTATATAGCGCTTGCACATCATGTGCTACTATACTAATGATTTGCATATTTCATCGCCGTTAACGCATGATTTTAATTTCACATGGTTTGCTTGCTTCCTTCAGGATGTTGCATTTTGTGTGGCCAGCAGTGTAGATAATATCAATATTTTTTGATTTTCATTCAATCTGTTTAAGCGTTGAATAAGATGTGAATACTTTTAGCATATTTAAGTTTTAAGAGTAATTTTTTTACTCGTATCATAAGATCTTGTGATCATTTTTTCCCGAGTATTTGACTTTAGCTCAAATTTTGATCTATTTTTACTGAAGTGTTATAATATTATGAAGCGTAGTATTAACATTTGATTTTCGATTTCATACTTATAAAGTTAGATAATAGAATCCTAAGGACTCGATTATCCATTGTGTCGATTCTATGATCAGTCGAATGTTACTTTTCAGTCTAAAATAACTAATAGGAGCAGTTTTCTAGAAGAAATTATTGTTTTATTCTAGTGTCGAAGTGAATGAATGGAAAAAGTTATTTTCTGAAGTGGTTCCATAAAAATTCATGTTATATCCCCGCACATTTTTCATTTAATATTGCATGTTGCGGAAATGATTCGAAGATTTTTTTTTTTTTGCCGGAAATGTTGTTTATGTTAAATTCATTGAGTTGGTTAAGAATGATTGTGAGCTGTATCATAAAAAGGTTTTTTGCCCCATTTAAGTACCATCAACTACTTGAAGCGAAAAAAGATTAATAGTACTTCAACGACGTGTTCCACTGTAAACACGTGGCGTGATTCTTGTACTTATGTTTTTGAGCAGTTTTTAAGAACTGTATACTCTTAATTATGAAACTTGGTTAATGTTACTCAATCCATTGCATATGCCCGTGGGGAATCACTCGTGGCCGGCGTTCAGTCGTGGATTTAAGTCTGGTGCCAAAAACATCCGCTATGTAGAATCGCGCTCAAACTGTTGAGGCTTAGGATGGGGAAGTTTGGAGAGTTGTGAGCAATCTCCGGTGTCATCCTTGTCACTTGACCATAGCTTAAAATTACGTTCTGTCACCAATAAGCAATTTTTTTTTTCATTTACCCTATTTATTCTTCATCATTATTCCTTTTTACTAACCTGTAACATTGTAATTTCCGAATTGTGTAAGGAATGTGAAGAAGCTATGCCATTTTTTTTTTTTTTTTTTTTTTTTTTTTTGAACTTTTGTTTTTGTCCGTAAATTTCTGTAGAACAAGTAATATAAAGAAAAAATTTATTTTGGTTGTGATTAAATTTTTATAAATCTCAATTAATATTTGAAAAAAACATTGTGAACATCAAGTGTCATCCAGTACAAGTTTAAGAAATATATATTTGAAACGAAGAAAAAATTCGGTAGCCGGCGCCATCTGTTCCCGCGTGCTAGTTCTAACTTTATCAGAAATAACGCAGAATAAATTAAAAAATAATTAATATTTGAAAAAAAATGTATCAACATCAAGTGTTATCCCCTAAAAGTGTATATATATATATATATGTAATATGTAAGGATAATTAAATTCCCTATCTAGCACAATTGACTTTTATATTTTCTCCTCACCTTTCAAGTATCAAATTAACCACCCATTTATTTCTTCCGAACATACAATAAATGTATCTAATTCCAGATCGTTATATTTAATAACCCTATATGTCAGCATTAACTTTCAAGAGCACTCATGAACGCCGCGATCGGTGTTTTAACCCACTTAAGATATTCGGGGGCGTTCTTCTTTTTCTCTCTAGATTTTGCGTCAGATGATGTCTAACTTTGATCAAATAAAGACCTTTATATATATTAAAACTAAATCTGTTTCTGTTTCTAAAATCATGTCATATATAAGGAGAGAGTGGACTACTAGTAGGAATTGAAAAAAGTGGCCATGTTCGTATAGTGGTCATGGTAACGATCTCGTGGCTGATGTTATCGAATCGCATGCTCGAGTTCTGGTGCACGTAGAAGGTTGATACACGTTAAATTTTGTCGTAGCTCAAAATCTTCTCATTGGCATAATATGGAAGTTGGAAGAGTGGGGCATCGGTCCACCTGTTGTCCTCGTCACTTGGCCAATGTTTAGAATTACGTCACCAATAGCCCTTACTTTAGAACAGTTGCTCTAACCTGTAAAGAAATCTTTTTTGCTCAATAAGTTCTAAGTGCTTGTTTCTCCGGTGCCGATTTGTGGTTCTAACAGGCACCTTAGTTAACCTTTTTTCCCGCCGACATATGACAGATATTTCACGCGGGCCGCAACATGAGGATTGATGGGGGGAAAACATCACTAGACCAAGGCAATATTGGACACTTAAAATGTGAAAAAATGATTAAAATATTAGGAATTTTTAGCTTTTAATACTATATTAATCTCTATCAAACACACACAAGAATTTTTTTTTCGGTTTTGCGCATTTTTTGATTTGCTTCATGTATATTTTTTGTTTCAGTTCCCTTTCATCCATAACCAGTGGCCGCGGTAACCGAGTGGTATGGGTATCGGATCGTGGCTTGCCTTGTCACGAGTTCGAGCCCAGTACCACTAAAGACCCGCCGTGTAGGGCAGCGATGCACGTTAAATCTGTCAAGAGCTCAAACGTCCTCCCTTTGCTGTGGTCTGGTAGTTAGGTGAGGGGGTGCTAGCTCAGGTGTCGTCCACGTCACTTGACCATGGTTAAAAATTACGTGGTCCGTCGCCAAAAGCCTTCGTGTAGCTGAACTGTGACGTTAATATTCAATCAACCAATTCATCCATAACCGAGCTCTCAGTTTACATTCTACTGTCATACAAACAAATCTGACATTTTTATTTCAAATATCAATTTATCAAGTATAGAATGGCAGCAAAGAGGACTGGATTCATCTGGACTGTGAAATCAGTATTATTTGTTTATAGTTAAAACTCGGTTTTAGCCATAAAATAGTCTCTACTCCAAATCAGTTCGCTATTTCAAAATTATTTGTTGTTATTTATCTTTACAGTTACAAATTTAAAAAAATCCTTGCAATTCGTACCCGTACGATATCGACCGCAAAATTAGTAGATCTGATTGCATGATTGTGATAGGTTTTCCCTCTACATTTCTAATAAATTGTTTTTAAAAAATTGAATTTTTTAGTGCAATGGGCCATGAGCGGGCCACTCAGGAAGGCCCGGTGGGCCATATGATGCCCGCGGGCTGCAGGTTGAGTATCGCTGCTCTAAACCTTTTAGGTGAGCTTGGTTCCTTTGGGTATTCCACCAATAGCCCTCATTTTATTTCAAAATGTGACATTAATAAAAAGTTAAGCACCCTAGTGAAGTTAAATACCCTAGGTATCTCATATTTGCTATGTATCTCAGATTCTGCTGGTACAAAAAAATTTAGTAGCGTTAAAAGATATAAGCAAAACTCTATCGCTATAAAATAATTAAGAACAATTATTTTGGAATTTAAGCTGTAATTTGATCCAAAATAATAAATTACTAAACATTTTTTTGATTTTGTTTTCATTTTATTGTTTTTTTTTTAATGTTTAAGTATTTTACTTACCCTAACTTTTACTAATTTTTCATTTATATTTTATTAAAATAAATTAAATTTATTTTTAGCTGAACTTATTGTTGGATCTGAAATCAAAAAGACGAACAACATTCACAACTGTAGATATCATTGGTTTAAATCTATGATTATCTAGAAATTTGGATTTTTGAACCTTTCAATATACTCATTCGAGAGAATTATAATATTATTATGAGTACTTATACCTAGTATCCGGAATAGCTTCCTTTTGCACTAAAAACATCAGTCGGGGGCATGTGGACTCGGTATGTGATTGGAAGGTTTCTATGAGAATATTTAATCCTGTTGTGACGTCTCTCGCGTTCTTCTTCTAACATAACTCCTAAGTTCTTTGACGGCCACGATTAATGGCAAAACTTTTCCAACCCAATACCAAGAAGAGAAACAGGATGAAAATGCAAATGAGATATACTTTAAAAGGATAGAGGGTTTGGTGAGAAGTGACGGCAAGCCTAGAGATAACTTAGTGTGGAACTGTTCGGAACAAGTGTTAGACGACCTACAACCCAGGAAGAAGGATACGCTCATCGTCATTAATAATATTAATTATAAGAAGGATTAATAAGGCCTGAGTATTCTCACCTACAAATAGCATAATAGGAGTGTCTTCAACCAAGGAAGGAAGGTGACTATATAAAAGGTAATATTTTGTATAGGAAGTTAGATTAGACAGTTAATTAAATATAATTAAGATAAGTGATCTAGTTGTGCGATCTGACTTGAATATTCAGTTTAATTGGTGGCTTATTCTCACTTAAAGAAAGTTGTTATTTAGAATTAAGTCATTTAAGTTATTCTTAATAAAAGTTGTGTTAAGAATCACAAAATGTCTCATCTTTTAGATAATCCCACACCTCTAGCTTACGCGGATCCCGAAAGACATAGCTATCGCAGGATGGCTATGTCTCACTGTGAATAGCAAAGTATCACTCCGGAGTCTTCACACGTGAAGATTCCGCAATTGAAGGTCTTGCTGTCTTAAGTGCCGATCCAGATAACCCAACAGATTTTTGCAAATATTCAGATCTGGAGAATTTTATTGCCATGGTGACAGATGGCTGTCATCTTCATGTTCTTTGAGCCATTCATGGACAATTATGGCCCATATGGGGCATTGTCCCACTAAAAGACCCCATCATTCGCAAGATACACAGTTGCTATACAGAGATGTATTTGATCGGCCGCGATGGATAAGTATTGAGAGTACCTTCCAGAGGAATTAATAGACCCAAAGCATGTGCAAAGAAATCCTGCCCCACAAAATTACATTGCACTTTTCCATCTTGTTAGCGTCCAGCAGTGGTGGTTGGTGGAAGCTTGTTTTCTGTTGCTTCCCGGCAATTACCCCAGCGGCCCATTAACTCGATGCAATAATAAACGAGACTATAAGATTCATCTGAAAAGGCAATATTTTTCCACTGTTCTATGCTCCAATTTTTGTACAGGAATGTATGTTGACGATATTTCTTACGATGAATGTTAGTTAACAAGGGCGCTGTAATGAGACATCGTTTGCGAAGCCCAAAACGCAATAACATGCGTTGCGTTATTATTCTCGATAGCTTTCTTGTGCATTGTTGATTCATTTAAGCTGTCACTTTTTCGATGATTTCATCGGTTAATCTTAACCAGACGACGTTTATCTCTCTCATTAATTCCCCACGGTTTGCACATTTCCATTTAATACATATAAGCACAAAGCGAATATTTCATGACAGCCCGTGGTTTCAGAAAGTGTTCCAACCCGTATTCGAAAACCGAGGATCATGACTTTTTCAAAATCGCGTGATTTATCCATTATGGTAACTTCTGCTATAAGAGCACGTACTGAGCTATCATCTTTAGACATGTTACAAAAAACAGGTTTGTCTGTGATTTTTCACACAATGGTTACGTTAACTTACGGAGTGGTCATAATATGATTCGTCTTGGTATTAAATAAAAGCATTTCATAATACATCAAAATAACACTGCTGTTTACATTAAAACATTATTATTTGGATGAAAATCTTGCTGCTTTAAAATATAATTAATTGCTTAATTTATCACAAAACCACTTTGCTTTTATCTGATTTTTTTTTTTATTGGAATCTGCCATATATGTTTTTCATCATAAAAATGAAATACTTATTAAGTATAAGTCTTAAGAAATATTTCTTATTCATTTATTTATGGGTGTTTATTTTAATGGGAAGAAACTAATGTAATCTAATTCAAATCTCTTCATTACAATAACGAAATTTATTTTTTTTCAATTAAAAAACTTATATATAATCATTAGAAGCACACAAGAAATTTATATATAAAGAAAGTAGAAGCAAAATAAAATGCTGTGATTAAAAGAAAATTTTTAATTAATCTAAAACTATGAAGAAATTATTAGTAAAATGAATTATTCTTTGAGTCGTGAACTTTTTCCCTTAAATATTAAAATGCACGAATTTGAATGTAATGAATATAAGCTACTAATTGTACAATAAATCAAATCAGTGTTTTCCTAAGAATCGAAAATACTTTGTAACAACAAATCAAATACATCAAAAATTAGCATGGAAAAGTTTGAAAATTAAAGCTTAAAAAATAAAAAATATATCAATATTTAGTACATTTAAAAACACAACAGAATTTACAATTTTCATTAAAAAGATCAAGTCACAAAATTTTTATGAAAAAGGGATATTTTCAATAGAATATATATATATAATATATATATATATATAAAATTTTATAGTATATGTATACTTTATAAAAAAAAAAAATTGCGCTAAATATATAGTTATAAAAATTGTAGTTAATATAGTCTCACTACATTCAACATAATAAATATTTCTTTTAATAAATTACGACTTAAGTAGTTTCATTTCATATATAACAGTAATTCACGAAAATAAAGATCATTAATCGTGAAATTAATCGATTATGTCACTAAATAAATTCCTTTTATAAAAAGTAATTTTCATAAATCTTTAAAAGAGTTATTTTAAATAGTGAACTTTTCCCAGATGCACAAATAATCATACAAAGCTGATCTAGAGCTATTAAAATCAAGGTTAAACATTTTTTGTTGTTAAGGACATCATTCTTTTTTCAATTTAAATTCGTGGTTTTAAACTTCTCAGTGTTTATATTGAAGTTTTCTAAAAAATATTTTCTCCAAGCACTTTTTGATTTAAATAATATATTTAATAGAATTTAATGGAATTTATTTTCTTGGGTATTTACCAAAATCCTTTATATATATATATATATATATATAAATAGAGGAATTATTTTTCAAAAGTTTCCTTTTTTTAAAATTGGTGTAAATTGTTGAATAACGTAAAATTGGTTTCCTTTTTCAATATCTTATTTATTTGTGGATCCTATTTCAGTTCTATTTGATGTGTCTTATCCATTTAATATTAAATTAAAAAGTATCAGTTTCATAAATAAAAAATGATTCATCTTATATAAAATTATTGGTAATGTGTTCGTTATATTAAAATGTTCTCAAGTATATTCTTATTTGAAAAGGTGCACAAAAAATGCTTGTGAGAAGGAACTTATTTTTATTCGAAACCAAATCTCTACAAATATCTTTCGGATTTATCTCTCGACTTCAGAGTGAATTACTTCTAATAGGAGTCTTTATTTTGTTAAATATTCTAATTTAATTTATTTTTAAGGAAATGAATAACTCGCGGAACAAAAGAAATTCGAAAAAGAAAAACGTTATAAAAGAGGAAAAAAGGTATTTGAAATAAATAAAACGAGTGTCCTTTTTTTAATATTATTTTTTAAGAAAGAAATATTGCTGTTTTACTTTGCTATTCAACATTTCTTTTTTCTCTCATTTGTTTTTGTATTCTGAAATTCAAAATTTTTATGTTTCTTAAAACAAGATTCGTGTCAATTACTGCGTTTTCAATAGGTAGATTTGATTAATTTTTAAATATTACATTGTAAAAGAGCTATTAATTAATTTCTTAATGTTTAAAATATTTTATTACTCTTCGTTTTTAAAAATATAGTTCCATTGTTTTGGGGAAAAGTACTTTATATACTATGACAGCAGATTTCTTTTTAAAATAAATTTTGGAGAGATCGGATAGCATTTTGATGATCGTTTTATTCGGGATTTTTTTTTATTTTTTTCTAAAAAAAAACATGTACTTGGAGATATTTATGCAAGAAAAAAATAATTTTTTTGTTTTTTTTTGTTTTTGTTTTTCTTGGAAAAAAAACGGAATAAAATTTTCTGTTAGTTTAATATCTCAAGAGCTATATTTGATAAAGCCGAGCCACGTACTTGTAAATTTACGAAAAAGCTCACATCTTTGATCTCTATGGAAACTCTGCTAATTGAAAGTTATAAAAGGGGGTGAAGTAAAGGACAAAAATAGAAAGACAGAGCATCACGGAGGCACGTCACCCATATTGACTGTACCTCATGAAAAGAGAAAGAAAAATTTTTTTAGTCATGTCGAGATTTTAAATCCCATTGTTACAAAAGATGAGCTCCTGAAGAAGCAGCATTTTAGGACGTTTATTGTGAAAACAAATTCATAATAATATGCCTTAAAAGAGTAACGCAATATCAAATATATTGTAAAAATTCCGTAATAAATAAGGTAAAACACACACGCGCGCGCGCGCGCAGTTTAGTTATTAGTTAAATTCGTTTCCATGATTTTTTTGTGCATAAAACACTTATTTAAAATAAGTACAGTGAGTTTTTGAAATTCGAACTTAATCCATTCTGTATCCAAGATAGCATTTCTCCTTGAATTAATTTGACCGAGATTCAAAATTATGAGGTCCAGTAGCGCACACAGGAAGTTTTCAAGGGGGCGGAGGGGTCCAGGGTTGAAAATCCACTATTCTCGTATCATGCTCCAATACGTCACCCAACCTATTTTTTTTATTTTGTCGATTTTGGGGGAAAAAAACAGTCAAAAAAAATAATTATTGAATGAATAATTAGCATTAATTAATAAAATTAATTATTAATAACAAATACTAAATTAAATTTTACGTACTATATATATAGGATTATAAACAATAAAAAAAAATCAAGGGCTTTGGGGGGGGGGAATCCGGACCCGAGGAACCCCCTCCCCTTTGTGTGCGCCACTAATGAGATCTGTCACAATACTCCTCGTTTTACTTTAAAGAGTACGACATTAATTAACTCATTTCTTCACTTTATATTTAAAACATTAGAAATTTAATCAATCTATTTCAAATGCCAAATGAATTTTAATTTTCAAAAAGTCTTTATATTAAATAATCGTTTGCGATTTAAGATAAAGAGAAGAGTGTTAAAGTTCTAGGTGAGAGGATTAACCTCTTAGAGATTATCAGGTTCACAATAAGCTTCTCAAAACATTCATTGAAATAAATAGGTGCAATTTTGGGTAATTTTACCGTTAGGCGGGCGCAAATGTCGCCAATTGTGAACCAAACGCGAGCCAAGTCACCAAGCGAAGCGAATGACAAGACTCTCAATGGAATAAAAGTCGAAAACGTTCAACTAGAAACAAATATTAATGAATTGTTAACAAAACAGTTTTACCTAAAAAGAATGCTTATAATTTTATTGGTTTTTCCAGAATACGGTGATGTCCTTGAGAATTTGCTCAAGTGGATCGTTTACTCGTCTCCACATAAATTCAGCGAGGAATTTTCACACACACACATTACTTTTTAAAACCAAAATTAAGATGGAAGAAAGGAAAACGTGCTTTGCTTTGAATGAATTCAGAGAATAGATCACATGGCCCCAAACGAACATTCCCCTTATGGTTCTAAGAAATTTGGCGGAATTCTACATTATTTGGCGATTTTTCGCTTCCGCCCGGCTAATGGAAAAGTCCACAATTTTGATATCTAGATAGAGTAAGATTGTTGATTTTGCTCCTACCACATGTTTACTGTTGTGATTTTGGAAATTGAATTCAATAAAAGTTAGTTCAGTAAAGTTAGTTTTTGCTATGCCTGTTGATTCTCCAACACTAAACTCAAGTTCATTCAAGTCTTTGTTAAAATATTTTTCATCCGTCTATCATGACACCTGTCCAAACCTCTGCTACTAGTTTTTCTGGTATATTGGAGAGCATGTATCAAGTTCTGGTTCATTTCATACAAAGGTCGAGAATCAGTAGTTAGGAGGAATAATCAGTAATTAGGAATCTTAGCCCATGAACAAATAGCAAGGTCTCTCATTAATTTCTGCTCTAATCTTGTCCTTTACACTATACTGAACGGGCACTGAATTTTGTACAGAGAAACAAACGAGAGTAAACAGCAGGTCTTCTTGCGAACAGACTTCTAAAAACGGTGAAACTTTGATTCTTGCGGTTGCGTGAACTTCGCCATACTATCAAGAAGCTGTTGCACTCTTATTACGCCTCATTGTAATTATTGATTTTCATTGGTCATATCGAGGCTTTTAAATGAGATCTTTCTATAGATCCGATTTCTGCATACGTTGCAGATGAAGCTGGGCGTTTTTGCGTTATACTAAAATTTAAGATTTGTACTTGAGACTGCACTGCCGTAAGTCTCCGGATGATTTACCACCTTATTCCCATTATCAAAACGTCGAAGGCTATTCTTTCAAATGTCCCCGAATGTTGCAGCAAAAAGACAACCACGGAATACATCGAGGTGTCAGAACGAACGAAGGGCGGAATTTGAAACCCTTTCTAACAAATAAGTTTCCTTTGCTAACAATAAATTTTCCTTTTTGCTAGGAAACATTAGTTAATTTTTTGTTCAATACTTTTTGATAAATTTAACCACAAATAGACCAACTCTAACTTTGAACACTTGTTTGTTATTCTAGAATATCTGTCATTTAGTTACAATATTATAATTGTGCAATATGCAATTCTATTTATTTCATAATATTCTTATTAAATTGTAAATACAATATTCTTACTTGTATATTATTAGTAATATACACAAGGAATTATTCAGAAACTAAACACTGTATTCTCAAAATTTTCAAATAAAAATTCTGGTCAATTTTAATTATGAATATAATATGATTATAAGCTGATGGAAATCAACTTATTTAGTTAAAATTATTATAAAATTTGTTGCAATACACCTTATTAAATCTGGACAATTAATGAAATATCAATTATAAAATACATACACGATTAAGTAGAATTAGTACATTAATTATCACTCTTGAATAAATTTGATTATTCCACGAATTTCATGCTTAAAGTAAAATTTCAATTTTTTTAGTTTAATATTTTAAATAAAATCTGAATTTGTGCCAAAATAATTTTATTAAATGAAACTATTTTGAAGCATTGTGATCAAACAAGTATACTCCCTTGACGTCAAATTCTTAACACCTCTACACGACGAACTGAAAAGAACAACTAATAAAGTATCGCGGCTAATCTGCTTCTTTAAACCATGAATTCAAGAAAGATGAAATAGAAAAGAGAGCAAAATATAGCCACAGATAGTTTTATCGAAGCTCGGAAAGTTTCAGTGGGAAGCAATGTGGAGCATTGTAAAGGTTTATCTTTCGTGTCATGGAATGTAATATTTGCGGCGAAAGGAAGACTTTCTGAGAACGAAATTCACAAAAGACAGCTAGGAAATGAATGGAATATATCAGGAGATAGTAGGAATTATCAGTGGAAAAGGGAGATCGCGCGTGTTGTGAAAATCGTAAAAGGAGGGGAAACATTTTTAATAGCCTTTTTTTATGCCTAAAATACCTAATAAAATCGGGGGGGGGGGTTTAAAACCTTGTATGTGTGTCTATTTTCAGTGTGGAGTGGATTGATTGTTTATAAACGTTATTGTCGATAGACCAAGACATTCTGAATCATGGTCAAATGACGAGGACGTCCCCTAAGATGATAACCCACTCTCCAACTTGCCACGCCATGCCAACGTGAAGGCTTCGAGCCTCGACAAATTTAAGAGGGCTGCGGTAGCCCAGTGGTCAAGGTATCGGATCATGACAGGCATGCCATGAGTTCGAGCCCAGCACCACTAAAGACCCGCCGTGTAGGGCAGCGATGCACGTTAAATTTGTCGAGAGCTGAAATGTCGTCCCGTTCATGTGGTGTGATAGTTAGGAGAAGGCGATGCCAGCTCAGGGGTCGTCCTTGTCACTTGACCGAGGTTCAAGATTATGAGGTCCGTCACCAATAGCCCTCGTGTTGCTTTATAGTGCGATGTTTAAATAACTCTCCCTCCACCCCTGCCATCGCGTGGGGTTCTTTTGACCATGACAGATTTAACTTTTATCAGCGACAGCAGGTTTTCAGTGGCATCAGAATTCGAAATTGCGTCTCGACAACACTGGTCCCGAGTTCATGAATATGAACACTAAGCGACCGTGGCTACATTTTCTTGGGTAAAGGGAAGACTGTATATAAACCCTTAAGAATGCTTAGCTGTAAGTTACTTGGAGCTAGGAATCTGATTCACACTGAAGACAAAATCTGGCTGCTTTTTCTGTGTCATATGCCAGAAGATTGGAACGTTGTCATCCATCTGGTTTCCAACATTCAATAATTACAATCTGATCTTATTATCTCTTTTTATCATCTCAATTATTATCTGACTAAGCAAAAAGAATAAATGCTTGAAGTTGTCTTGATTCTTGCTAGTTATACGAGAATCTGGATTTTTCCTTGCGCAGTACAGAAGCTATTGCACATTTGAAAAAGAAATTAAGGTTTACTTACTTGAAATTATCCTAGAACGCCTTTAAAAATATGAGAAACTGTTAATTAAAATACATAAGTGGGTGTGTATTTTTTCTACATGTTAACATTTTTCCTTTTTTGTACTGCAACTTTTGCTGTTTTTTTCAAATCGTAGTGCCCTCAGTTTCCAAAGGGTCATAATCACGATCTCGTGGCTCGACTTGGTTCCTAATGGTTCAAGTCCTGGTGTCACCAATGACCTGTTATGTAGAGGGGTTGATGTGCATTAAATCTGACGAGGCTCAAAGTGTGCTGTGAAAGTGGGGTGCCAGTTCGGTTGTCGTCCTCGTCACTCGAGCGAGGTTCAAAATTACCAAGTTCATCACCAATATCCGTCTTGTAGCTTTGAAGTCCGACGTTAATGAAAAATGAATCAATTCAAATGGTTCTTTCCAATATTAATAAATTAAAAATGTTTTTAGTTCGAATTCGAATTCTTTCATGGCTGAAAAGAAAAAAAAAACTTTCCAATACTTTTTTTATAAATAATAGAAAATAGATAATAGTTCGTAAAGAAAAAAAGTAAGAAATAAATAAAATTATATAAATTATAAATAAATAATATATAAAGTTCCTTTTTAAGAAAATGAAATTTGAAGCATAAACTCTCTTGGTGCTATTAGGGTGCAAACAGATAATAAAAAAATATTGGTTAGTTTCTTAACTATATTAACTTAACGATTTAGCGAAAATTCCTGTAAGTTTATTTACTGCAAAAAACAAGAACTCAGTTTTATCAACAGGATTCAATTTCTTATGTAATGAATTTCATATAGCTGAAATTTCACAATAAAAATTGAATAGCTTGATGAACAATTAAGATACATTGTTCTAAAAATCGTAACTCATTGGTGAAGTAAATCCAAAGTGCGTTATAGGAAATCAAATCATGAATTTTTAAAAGTTTTTATCTTTCGGCATTATCCTTCAGAGGTTATAGGTTGCTTAAGTCAAGTAAGTGTCTAAAGATATTAGATTTTATATTTGATTTTGAAAAAAATAATTCATTTAATTGAACCATTAAAATATTCGTGGTACACATTTGATTATATGCAATTCTAATTATACCCATTTGGAGACTATTTGCTAATGGCAAATTAGTATTTCTGTTTAACTTAAAGCCATAGATCAGTATCTTCAAACTGTGTTCCATGGAACCCTGGGGTTGTACGAGGCATTCTCAGGGGTTCTACAATAAAAAATCGAAAAGAAAATTATAAATATGTATATAAATTGGATTCATGTTCTATATGAAATTTGTATAACTACAAAAATTCAAATCTCACCCCAGTACTTAAAACTAAAAAAAAAAAAATTTAATTTATACATAATATAACTGTATTTTTCAATATTTTTAAACTTTTAATACAGTATAATAGAAAAGTATTAAAACTTTTTTTTGTACTTGGGAATGTTCTAATTTTTATTATCCTGGGTTCTACGAAATAATTTTATAACTCGTTAGAAAAATCTTTTACAGAACTAATGGAAAATGCACATATTTTCAATTGTGAAATAAACATCTATTATAAAGGCAACTGATTTTACTTTAAAATCTAAATTCAAGCAAGAGAACAGCTCCTAAATTTTCAGCTGCAAATTCATGCAAAATACACAGGATTACTCACACAGCTATAAACTATGAACGTCATTCACAGAACAATCTATTCCTCTGAACGTGAGTGGGAGTAAAAATAAAATATAGAAATCAATTCAATGCAGAGTATAAAATACGATCGTGAAAATAATTTCAATGTACCTAGTTTTCGACATTTTGTGCAACAAAAAATGTAAGCACATATCCGAATAACTAAATATACTGCGTTGGTATGTGACACTTGAATCACAAATTAATATTATTACTAAGTAAAAATTATATTAAAATTGCGTTTTAAAATTTTTCCTAACAAATACCATACTTTTTAAATTGTCTTTCAACAAAGTATTTATAACATGTTGATCTATACTTTAAATATTTCAAGATATATTGTTTTAAGCGTGAAGGGGGTGGAGAATGGGGTTCCCCGAAAACACCTTATAGTTCTAAGAGTTCTGTGAGCCCAAAATGTTTGAAAAAAGCGTAGATTAAAATGTTTACTAAATAATCGTTCAGCTAGAGATCTGAGGTGGCATTTTCCTTGTTTTACTTAAAACGAGTGAAAGTATCTCGAAGAGTTATTCATGATAGCTTATTGTACATTTTGCGCCCAGATTGTTGTTTTATCAATAATATATTAATTCACTTGCCGCTCCACCTAGTAGGGTGGTTATGACACTCGGTTTGGAATCGGGTTCCCGAAAAAGGCATGGATGTACCTTCGGGAAAAGAAGTCGGACTTTGGCCTGAAATGGATTCCCGTCTTCTGTTCTAACCTGGGATGATCGTTTGTAATAAAAAAAGTCTCTATTCTTCTATGTTCTGTTCATCTATCTCTCGTCTTTTGTATCAAACGCCTTCCCTTTATAGACTATTGGTTCTCTATAAATTTTCCACCTTATAGGGGCTTTAAATAAATGTAGAACTAAAGGAGGATTTGTTTGTTTCCCATGGGGTTTGCTGTGATTGAGACGATGTCGAATTGGCCGTGCCAACTTTCCCCCCTCTTGCCCATTTTACTTCCTCTTTTCAAGTTTGTCCTTTTTTTCTGAATCCTCACCCGTAACCATTTGGATTATTCTGTAGAATGTTCTATTGGAACTGTGTTAGCCACAAAGTGTGCGACTTTAGAAAATTGAAAACTAATTCAAAAAAAGATAAAAGGGAAGAAAATTGGAAAAAGAGAAGGGGAAGAAAAAAGAGTCGCACGCGCGCAGGAAAAAAAGGAGAAAGAACAGGAAGTGGGAACAAAAGCATACATTAAAGGAACTTTAAAACGTGGAATTCAGTCAAGTTTTAATTTCCCTTAGCTTGAATTTCAATTGATCCTATTTTATCATACGTGCACACATTTTTCAGTAGGAGTGTCGGCTTTGCCGTTTCTAAGAGCATTTGAAAAAATTTTTTGCTATAAATTGGAAAGGTGGGAATTAAGGATAAAGTAGTTTGTGGGTGATACAGAAGCTGGGCTCGGGATATGGAAGTATCTGAACATTTCTCTATAAAAATTATTTTGCTATACTTATTTATACTTTTTAATATAGTTTTCAGTTCATCTAACTACAGAAATTAAGAATATATATAGATTTTTTTCACTCTTCATAACGATTTCTGCAAGAACACAGAAAAATACTTTAATAGGAAATTAAATATATGATTTGCATGACACTGACATACACTCGAACCCACACACACAGAAAAATCGAGCATTTTTTTCGCTCACATGACAAAGATTTCTTCGCTCTTTTTTTTAAGGCTCTTCTCAGCAAATTCATCGTATTCCAAAAAAAGTATATTAACAAAGTCGCACGAGCCTCCAACTTTTTTTTTATCGTTGTTCTTTTCCGGTATCACTCTTTCAAAGCTAAAGATCCGCCAATCATTAGGTAATTAACTCCCTCTATGAAAGATAGGCGCCTGCCTCCGGACAAAAACGCCGCCTTGGCGAAAGAGTTCTCCGCCAAACGTCCGGAAAGAGTCGGAGCGACGAACCTTCGCAGTAGTCGCGGAGAAAGCGATGGACCATTCGGTAAAAGCAATGAACAGCCACCGGAAAGTTGTGTTTTCCCGACTCCTCAACCGCCACAATTTCGAGAATGGCGAGTTAGAGCAGCTATACCGGCGCTATACTGTCAAATTGCAGCAGACGTCGACGTCCAGTGTTTTGGCTCTAGTGGCCTCACTGACCGCTAGTCTAGTCACTTTACACGTGGTTTTCGTAAAATTGTTAACCGTTGCGGCTCTTTACTATCTATTCGTTTGCACATCTTTTGCTGCGGCCTTAGGCTTATTGCTGACAGGCCATGCAAAAGACGCCCATTTGCCGGCAATTTGCTATACTGCTCTGGTTTTATGCACGGGTCTCTGCCTGGTAGGCTTGCCTGTAAGTGTAACTGATAGTAATACATGGGGGGCGGCCTCTTGGGGTCAAGAACATGCGGCGGCTCATGGAGTCTGGGAAGTACTTTTTGTCTTATTTATATCGTTTAGCTTGTTGCCCCTTAAGACCCGAGTGGCTGTTGGTATAAGCTTACTTTTACCGTTATTGCACACAGTCATTGCTATCACGTCGACGACACAATATCGAGAATTAACCTGGCAGCAGGTAAGAATTTAACTATTAATTTAAAAATATTTTTGAGCATTTGGTTTAATTTAATTTGCGCTTTAAATTCCAGCGAATTTTTAATTTTAAAATTGCATTTGTTGCATTTTTATTTTAGGCATAAAATCCTTTTTTATTCCAAATTATAGTTTTTGGTCTCTGAAATATTTTTCATAAGCACAAAAGACTGCCCCAATTTTTTTCAGGAATTGGAATGAAGTTGAAGAACATTAAACTCCTTAAAAGACTGAAAAAAAGAATACAAAATTATTTTCACAATATATTTAATCTTTGTTTAAAAAAAATGATTAAAAGCTTATGCGGTATGGAAATATATATTTTTATTCCCTCCAATCTTTTCATTAAGTAAATAATGTTAAATGGATGTATCAGACGTAATAAAAGTACTATTTAATTCAAACTTAATTTTTAATCTTAATGTGAAATTGCTGATTATTTATTTTTTTATACCAGATTTGAGTATTCTGTTTAAAATTATAATTAGAAAATTATTATTTAATTATGAATAGTAAAATTATTGGAGTATTTATTCCTCATCTTAATTTGAAGATTTCAGTGTATATGCTACCGTTAAAGTGTATAATTCAGTTATTTCATAGAATAACTAGGTATTTCATGAAATAACAAGACAAGCTTTTAAAGTATATAATAGACGAAAAATTTCATACGTTACCTAGTTATTCTATGAAATAACTAGGTATTCTATGAAATAGCTAAGGATAGATCGTTAAAGTGAAAAATAAAAAATTTCAAAGATATTTTATAAATGAATTGATCATAAATAGCTAAAATCTCTTGAAAAATATATTTTATCCCTTTTGCGGATGAATAATTGATAAATAATTTGATGATATAATTTATTATTGCTCATATTGATTACATTAGTTAAACAGAAAGAGAAACATTAAACTCCTTAAAATATTAAATTATAATTTTTATATTTAAATATTATCCACAAAAATACATGCTGGGAAGGAAAACTGTTGCTTCATAAAAACACTGGGTAAACAAGAATGTAAGAGAATATTAATTAAAATTTTATGAGATACCTTAATTTTACTTTTTATTATTCATTAGAACAAGCCTTTTTCTATTACTCATTATTTTTTCCACGAGCATTTTTTGAAATCCTTGTCCAGTACCTCAACTTTGAACTGTTGCAACAGCGTTGTGTCAATATTTGGAACGTCTTCAATGGAAATTAATTTTCTCTGACATATCTACTGAACTGATATCTAGAATACAATTGTTTTATTCGGCAATCTCTAGTTCCTAATCGGAAAAATCATTTCCAAAGAAGCTAGAATTGGTTCAAAGGACTTTGAGTGCCACATTTCATACTTTAAGGATCAAGTAATCGTTATTCTATAGACTTCCTAGTTAAATCGTAAATTTCCACAATCATTTTATATACTTTAACTGACTTATTTCATGAAATACCTAGTTATTCTATGAAATAACGGATTTCACACTTGAAACGGTAATATAAGCATTTTCAACTTAAATGTAAAAATCATTCAAGAGTTTGAAAAATTTTCAAATAAGAAGCAAAGATTTTTGTCAAATGCTTCAGTCACTTTAAAATATACCTTTATTTTTTTGCAAAACTTATTCAAAAAGTTTTACATACACGCACTCATGCATGCGTATATAATATGCTAACATTTTCAATCAATTCTCGTCAAGTGAGAGGTGACTTACTTCTTATTAAATTTCTTACAGCTCTTACTTTTATTTGTGAAATAAAAAGAATATTTTATTCCAGCATTAGAGCAGTGGACTGCATCGTATCCAAGAGATTTGATTTCTGTTGTAATTCTATCATATCGATTCTTTTCACAGCTGATTTCTTTGAAATTCAATTCATCTTTGCCCAACCTATCAAAGACATCCGAACACTTCTTACACTTCCAAACAACGGTAACCATAACGAATGCATTTCTGGATGTGCTAAGCGACTTGACCGAGAGAAATATTTTTGCAAAATATAAGTCGTAGGCATTCAAGCATTAAGTATTCTATCGAAGAGGAAAATGATACTAATACTTAACTTGTATCGATTTCCAATACTAACTTGCTTTACGTATTGAAACGACGTTCAACAGACGTTTGTTATTTTAATACTCTTCATTGGTTCTTTGAATCGAAATTTTAATTCTTCGAAGAATCTTCCCGTTATTTAATATATATATATAGGTTATAGATTACCTCAACCAATCGAAGAACACATATATTACTCTATTTTAAATTGACCTTGGATCTTAGAAATATGATCTCAAGAATTCTAAGGAGTCACAGATCAATAATGGGATTCCTTTATATTAGAAAATTGACAAACATGCTTTATGGAATCTATTTGGCCTTGAGCGTGATATTTACAAGCCTCAATATAAATGTTTTCTCAAATCAATCACAGAAAAAATTCATCCTTCGTAGATATTGAATAGCTATTCATTCCTTCAATAATTTTGAATATCGATGTCACAGTTTTTCTTTAATTTAACGGAAATTTTTTCGAAAATATAGGCTTTCTTTTTTTCTTAAATATAGCTCAGCATTTATTTCTATTAGAAAAATAAGTTATAATATTTTGGCTCAATATTTCTTATAAATACTTTTTAACTAACGGGAATAAATTAGAAAGCAATCTGTACCATTTTTGGAAACTAAAAATCAATAATGCGACCTTTTTACATTGAAGCATTCTTAAATATGCATTACGGAAACCAATGAGTTGTTCCATTGCCTTATGAACAGCATGAATATTAATAATAAAAACCATATAAATATGAAAAAAAATGAAACATTTCGCTTATAAATCTATAAAAGTGTTTAAATTAATTTTTAAATTTTGTTCTTGAAACTTATGTTATAACCCTAAGCTCTAAATATGCATATGTTACGTGTCAAACCATTTCACAATGATAAAAATAAGATGAATAAAATTGAAGCAATTTATTTTAAAACGATTTTTTCAAAAGTCGGATCTTAACGCTGAGTTTGAGTTGACCCAAACTACTTCAAGGTGAACGTCAACCCCTGAGTAAAGTTCAAAAGGATACAATTGAACTCATTTGACAAGTTTCAAAAGATGGGCGAGTTTGTGCCGATTTTGAAAAATTATGAGAAATATTCATCAAACGAATTTTCCTGAATTAACTGCGATAGAATGAAAAGAGTAGTTACTTATTTTATGTAAGCTTTCTGTTACATATTTAAGAAATAGTTAATTAAAATTATTGTTTTTAAGTATTAGATGTGAAAAATGTATGTTATATTTCAGTAAGTTTTAATTTCATTTATTTTCTTTAAGAAAACTAATATAATATAACCGTGTTTTTTAATAAAATAAATAGGCATTTATAAGATGTTTTTTTAATTAAATTTCAAATTTTTTTGTCAAGAAGTAAATATTGAGTGAATTTAAATTGAATTAGATTATAAAATCTGTATTTTTTATAAAGAATATTTTTAGCAATGAGTGAATTTTTAAACTTAATCAGAATTCTCCATTTACTATTTGAATTAAAATTAGAATTTTATGAAGTGTTTCAAAATATTCAATTTTTTAAAAAATCTCTTACAAAATTAATGATATCCATACCTATATTGATATTAAAACTGAAGAATCTTTGTAGGAAAGTTTGGTTTTTACATGTTGATTTAAAAGTAACTGGATTTGTTCAATTTTGATTCATACTGTCCATTTTTATATGCTTATTTTGAATTGTAATGTCAATCAAAATTGTAAAAACCTACAATACGAATATGCTTTATTTTGAAATTCAGTTTTGACTTTTAAAAATTGTAAAAAAATGTATAAAATTATTTTTGTTTTTCCAAATTCTTTAAATATTAAAATAAATATTATTCAGAATATATATTCAATAAATATAACAATTAAAATTTATTCGTATAATTTTTTTTAGGATTATGAAACTAAAATTACCTTATTTTAAAAAAGTAAACATTTTCGATATTTAAACGTAAACCTTTAATTACAATGATAATTATTGTTTATTAATTCCTTTATTTTATAATTTTCTTCATTTAAATATTTCCTACAATTCCATAAATTAAGAGATTCAAAAGGGATTCATATACAATAAGGGATATAATTAAAACAACTTAAGTGTTAAGAATTAGTTAGGTTGAGAGTTTTAATTGAAATTAAAACAAACGAGAGAACTCTTGAACATCCTACTTGTAACTTTACCAAATGAAGTAAAAGAAAGAGAACGTTTCATTTCTATAACATTTAATAGCATACGTTAAAAAAACATTTCCGGAGAATTTTTTATTCAAAAAGTAATTTTCCCAGTAATGGTACATTCCACATCCCTTCCCCATGCATAATCTTTTCTTAATCGCGATTGTTCTTATTATTTTAACTTTTAAACGTATTTAATTATCTATCACTGGGAAATAAACTAAAGTGAGGTTATGCCTTTGAATGTTATCTTGTCGAAGGAAAACTTTTCTTCAGGATATTAAAAAGAAGAAAATATATCTCTTAGAAATATTTATTGCGTGCATCGAAAATATACCTGGAAAAGTTTATATCCCATGATATTTTTTTAAATAAAAATTCATCGTCTCTCTCTTTCTTTATATATAAAAAAATGTGTCACAAAAAAAAAAAAAAAAAAATACTGATCCAGTAAATCATTGTACTTACAGAATCAGTTCTCCATGACAGTATCACACTTCTGAATTCAGTGCTGCCATTGCTGGTACCAGTTCTGGAGCGAGGGTTTTGGGAGTCCCTTTAGGAGATTTTCCGTTTTTGCTTGAGCCTCTTCAACTGAGATAAAATGGGTTCCCTTTAAGCAAAATTGAACTGTAGAAAATAAAAATAAAAAGTAGCATGGGGCCAAATCAGGTGAATGCCTCATCACAGTAATGTTTTTGCTGGTCAGGAAGTGCTTGGCAGATAGGGAGTGGATGCATTGTCTTGATGCCATTCATCACTCCACAACCGTGGCCTTAATTCGTAATTTTTTCACGAAGTATTTTTAATACTTCAATGTAGTAGTGTTGATTAACAGTCTGACCACTGATGTAAGTGGGAACCCATTCGTATCACGAATTTTGGCTATGTTTTGGTCTGTAATCACGAACTTTGGACGTCCACCATGCTCATCACCTTCCACACTGCCCCTTGCCCCTGAAAACCCCTTATGCCATTTAAACACATGTATATGAGACAAAGTTTCATCTCCATAAGCCTCGGTTAGTATTTGAAATGTTTTGTGGCTGTTCTTAAGTTTCACAAGAAACTTGATGTTGATTCAACATTTTCCCGACTGAATGCAGTTGCACATGTTTACTCAATGACGCAGTCCTCCCAACTGACGAGATCGATTAAGGCGAAACTTGCCACATGGATAGAGGAGGTAGGTGGGATGACATCACCAAAACAGTAGTTGCTAATTCTACTCTTTTTCCAAGCTGCACACAGTCTTTTTTTTTGTGTGCCACACCTTCTATAATCATGAATCGTATATATTAAATTACCATACATTTAACTTAAAACGAAACAATAAATGAAAGTTTAATATGACTGTCTAGGTCAAAGTTAAATAGCCTCGATTACGTCAACAAACTCTTAGTCCTTGGAACTAAGATTGTTGGGTTAAACATAGTGTAAAGGCCACAGCCAACTTTTCCTTAAATTTGCCTACATTACTGGGCTAAATTAAGAGAAAATAGTGTATGCAGATTTTAACTAGATTCTAAGAACGCAAAACCCAAATAGTATTATAACAAGCAAATTATACAAACCATAAGAAAAAAAAGAAAAGAAAACCCAAAAATCCTTGAAAAATTAAATTATAGAATATAAAATCTGAACTGCAAAATATTAAATGAATTCTTCAACCAGAGCCAGCCATAACAACCTGAGA
Source organism: Trichonephila inaurata madagascariensis (assembly GCA_019973955.1). NCBI lineage: Eukaryota > Metazoa > Arthropoda > Arachnida > Araneae > Nephilidae > Trichonephila > Trichonephila inaurata. The sequence continues at coordinate 53,026 of BMAV01023763.1, forward strand.
GGAAAGGATTTAAGGAAAACTTGTTCAGAAATGATTCATTTGTTTATATGTATACATACACAAATGTAATGCGACTGCGACATTTTTTTTCTTTCTCTTTTTAGAAAATAAAATTTACTTTTTTTATTTGAATCAATATGATTCAGGTTTTGTGCAATGTTATGTAGATGATTAAATTGAAACACATAATTTCATGACGTGTATATTTGATAACATTTATTTGTGAAATCATTGACAAGAGCTGCTATCTATGTGATATAAGCTGCCTTAAAAAATATTACTTGATTCAAATATTTGGAGGGGGAAAATGAGCAGAGCTTTTCGTGCGACTTATGCGATATCTTTACAAAAAAGCTGAAAAACTTCCCAAAATATATTTTGTGCATTTCTTTTGTTGAGGTTTTTACAAAATTCTCCAAGGATTTTTTTATTCGAAACTGACTTTTAGAAACATATAAATCGGTTCTGTATTTTTATTAAGAACGTTCTGTTTCGAGATTTTGAATCGTATTATGCGAATTTTCTGTTACTGTCAGGTTCTTTATTCACAAGATTAAAATTTTTATCCTTTTCAACATGTTTCTTCAACATATGCATAACAACTTTTTTTTTGGAAAGTGATTACATCACATAAAATATCGTTTTTAGCATTTTGCAAATAAATAATTTCAAAGAGTTAACTGATGTAAAAATATTATGTTTCGCATTTATTCAATGCATTGATAATGAATAGAAGCGAGAGCGCTGCATATTTCTAGGTTGGTTTTATAGAAAAATGTTTCTACACATAAGAGCTATTTTGTTATAGAGTATGTAGGCATTAAGTAAGGAATTGTTGCTCTTTTGATTTTATAAAATGAACAATTAGATATTATGAATCTTTATTCGGAGTATTTTATAAATGCATTAACATTGAACCGATTCCTTGTTGTGACCCATTAATCATTAAAATGTTTATTCTTAAGAAATGTTATAAAATAATTGTTAGAATTGTTTGAATATTTTTAACTCTTAAAACTTGAACTTGAAGAAGATAAATGTCAGTAGTTAAAACGAAATTTGAATTATGTGTGTATATATATATAATTTATATATAAAATCATGCTAAATGCTTTTTAAAAATATTTTTTTTGAAATTTTTTTTATATATGACATGATTTTAGAGTCAGAAACAGACTTAGTTTTTAACAAGGTCTTTATTGGATCAAAGTTACACATCATCTGACGCAAGAGACAGAGAGAGAAAGAACGCCACCGAATAATCTTAAGTGGGTTAACCACTTAAAACACCGATCGCGGCGTCCATGAGTCCTCTTGAAAGTTAATGCTGACATATAGGGCTATTAAATATAACGATCTGGAATTAGACATGTTTATTGGCTAGGCCATATGTTCGGAAGAAATAAATGGATCATTAGTTTGATACTTGAAGAGGTGAGGAGGTAATATAAAAGTGAATTACTTGATAGGGAATTTAATTTTTAATCTAATTTAATTATCCTTACATATATAAAAAAGAGGCTTGTTTATAACGATAACTTATCTATAACATTGCCTAATTTTCAATTAAAAATATCACCACGAAAGGAAAATATTTTTTATATATTTATACACAAAATATATACATTCATATAGTTCCAATATCGTAAAACTTAAACTATCGTTGAACTTAATTAAAAATAATTTCTTTTTCTTTTTGGTATTTTAGTATTGTGTGGATATTTTATGCATATACTTCTATTCAGAATTCGGATTAGAGCAGTGGTTCTTAAATAGGGATTCACAAATCGCTTGAGGCCTGATAAGGTGTATATCAACTTCTCCTTAACTTAAGACAGAACTTGCTGCTTCTCCTTTTTTTTCGTAAATTTGTACAGTAAATTACTATAATTCTATATGTATCTGGTCTTTAATAATGCCGTGTCGCACTTTAATTATTATTTTTTTTTTCAAATTAACTATGTTTTTCAAACTGACGTACCTTTTCATATATATATATATGTTCGGAAGTAGATAACGTGTACCTATACCTAATCTACGGATTGTATGATTTGTTCATTAAAGTGAAAAATAATGTATATGTTACCGTTAAAGTGTGAAATCCGTTATTTCATAGAATAACTAGACAAGTCAGTTTAAGTACATAAAATGATTGTGAATTCTACGATTTAACTAGGTATATATTCTATATATATATAGATAAATGAGATTACATGATTGTTAAAACACGAAGTACGACACTCAAAAGTTTTTTAAATCGGTTATAGCTGCTTTTAGTCAATTTTGAACCCCTTACGACTGTTGACTCGAGTATATAAAGAAATGTGTGTAATAGTAAAAAGTGTGTTTTTTTCAAAAATAATATGCAATGTAATTCAAAGTTATCATCAGAGTAATCCCAGCAAAAATAAATAATGAAAAGTAAAATAAAGGTATTTTATAAAATTTTAATTGCTATTTTGTTTGAAAAAGTTTACACAATGCTTTTATGAAGCAACAGTTTATTTTCCCTCCATGTTTCTTTTTAAATAGTGTTTTAAATATAATTTCGGCAACATATTCCCCCCCCCCCTCCTTTCTGTTAAACTAATGTTAGCAATATGAGCAACAATAAATTACATCTCATCTGCTTTTCCGTATTATTTATCAATTAATCATCCGCAATAGGGATAAAAATGTGTTTTTCGATACATTTTAGCTATATTTATAATGAATTACTTTATAAAAGTTTTCACTCCCTCTCTTTAACGCTTATCATTAATTATTTCATATAATAACTACTTTTGTGGAATAACTAGGTAAAGTATGAAATTTTCCATCTATTATATACTTTAACTGACTTGTCGTTATTTCATGAAATACCAAGTTATTCTATGCAATAACTGAATTATACACTTTATAACTGTATCATATATAAAAAATAAGAGGTTACTGTATTTTACCTTGGTATTGTACATATTAATGTGTATTCTAAATCGTTAAAGTACACTGCTGACCACCGTAAATGCAACACCAAGAAAGACAAGAGGTAGCACAACAAAATTTATTTTGTAGATAACATATTGACCAAGTATCAAATGATTAAATTTATAGACCTCTGTGAAGTGTGGTTCCTGTCAGAATCAGCAGCCAGACTAGCCACCATTGTTGGAGATCACCGCTGCCACACGCCTCGGCATTGATTCAAAGAGACTTTGGATGTGTTCTTGTGGTTCAGCAGACCAAGCAGCTTCCACACGTTGCCAAAGTTGATCTGGTGGGGCAGCTGGGGGTGTAATCTGGGTCAATCGTTGAGCAACCATGGACCACAGGTTTTCTATCGGCGAAAGATCCGGAGAGCGAGCCGGCCAGAGAAGCAATTCAATCTGGTGATTGACGAAAAAACTTTGGACAATGCGTGCCACGTGTGGTCACGCATTATCCTGTTGAAATATGGCTGTGGCCAAGCCCTGAAGGTAAGGAAGTACAACTGACTCCAATACCTCGGAGATTTAGCGTTGGCTGTTTAAAGTACCGGCAATGTGTACTAGAGGATTGCGAGAGTGATATCCAATACCGCCCCATACCATAATACTCGGCTCAGGACCAGTGTCGCCGTGCATAACTCAGCTGTTCAGCATCCTCTCTCCACGGTGTCTCCAGACTCGAATCCGACCATCGTGGTGTTGCAGACAGATGCGTGACTCGTCAGTAAAGACAACTTCATTCCATTCTGCTGCCCATATCCTTCTTTCATCGCACCATTTGCGGCGGAGACGTCTGTGATTCTGCGTCAAGGGTAGACCAAGCAATGGACGTCTTGCGAACAGACCACTCTGCTGTAAACTGCGTCGAATGGTATGCGCAGACACTGAATGATGCGTTATAGATTCAATGTGCTGTGATGTGGTTCGTGATGTGACTGAGCGATCCGTCACTGCCATGCGCACAATTTGCCGGTCCTCACGTGAAGTGGTGAACTGAAGGGGATGCGATTGACCACGTCGGTCCTTCGTACCCACCTGCATCCAACGGTCATATATCCGCATTACAATTGTTTAGTTTCGTCCAACACGACTACCGATTTCCCTGAAAGATAATCCACAATCTCGGTAGGCCACTATCCTTCCTCTATCGAACTCGGATACTTGATCAAAAGCTGATCGCTGTTTTCTACGAGACATAACTGATCGTTTTTTGAAAAAACCACAAGAAAAACACAATTGCCGAACTTGAAATCGTCGAAATCTCCAAGCCTTAAATAGCGCTTTGAGGTGGCGCCACAGGCGCGCGTGGTGTGTCTGCGCTGAAATTCTAATTATTTGTATATCTCACCCCTCTACTAATGCATGCTGTAAATTTCATGTTATTTGCATGCTTCCTTCAGGGTGTTGCATTTACGGTGGCCAGCAGTGTACAAAGTTTTATTTAAACATTACCCGACTTCTGACCTTAAACTTGAGTATTTATGTCTGTGTATGTATTTTTAGTCATAAGTGTGTATGATATAAAAATGAGGGACTAAGGGACTAAAGAGGGACTCGTTAAAAGCTTTTGAACCTTGATCGGATTTGTAACTCCCTCTCTAATATTCCTCTTCACGCCAGTGGGGGATTTTGAGCCTTGTTCCTATTTATCAAATAAGTCCTCATTGTTCTAAGTTTTAGTGAAATTACGAACCGCCAACACGTACAATGAATGTAATGAAGACCGACGGAAGTTATAAACATCAATTCATTCACTTTGATAATAAAGAGTCTGTATATAAAATACTTTAAATGAAATCGGTAACTCTTTAGTGGCAGTCGGGAATTTAATAGCATGAATGGAACTAAAAATCATGTTCCAGAACACATTCATGCTTTAAAATAATTGAAGTGCATGTAAATTCCATTTATAGAGAGAAGTTTCTCTCTGTAGCTTAGTGCAATAACTGACGTAAATACTAATTAGAAATCCGTGCTTCAAAATTTTTTTAAAACTTTGTGAAGCATTTACTCATAGCTTACCCATTTGGTTCCGAGAAAAAATGTTTGATGAAAAAAGTTTTTATTTTACAACTCGGCTGTATTTTACAATAAAAATTGAACCATTAAATAAAAGCTTTTAAGTTTAGATCTGATCCTTTTAACTCGAAGTCAAATTCTTGAAGAAAAGTAGAGCATATATTTTGCTATCTGCAATATGCGTATTTACATTTGAAGGTTCCGAGTTAGATAACCTTATTGCCTACCCTGGCATATTGCCCACATTGATTCGAGTCTCAAAAACAAACAGCCGAATGAATCAAAAGGGAGTCTGAAAGCAAACCATTTTTACCTGTAAGTGGTCTCCTCCAATATTTGTGTTAAAAATTTCTATTCGCATCCTTTTAAGCTTGTTACGGTTTTGCGAAAATTACACGGAAAGTAAGTAGTTCTGCTTGACTTGATTCGCACACTAGGACATACGATTTAGGGGGGGGGGGGATGACTTAAACGCTTCTGTAATAAAGTGTACTAACCTTTCAACAATTCTTCAGACTGTTGCATCATTCCAATGAATGTAAATTCTGTTAAGGATCTTGTTTGTATTATAACACATGAGAGTTGGGGATTCAATCTACCACTCTCATAGTCCAGAAGATTTTTCATTTTTAGCATAAATTTTAGGACTTAGCGTCTCCGCTTACGTGAATTTTTTTAAATCCCCCTCCCCTAATTAAGGAAGTCTATGTATACTAATGGTGTGTGTGTATATATAATTTATGAGATTTTATGTCTAAGACATTGCTTTTTATCTTCTACTATACTTTGTTAAAAATGTTAAAATTAACACTAATCAATTTACAACAAAATATATGAAAACAATCATAAATGAAATACTAATATTTTGGATGAAAAGGATGCTTTTTTCTTCATACTTATATTTTCAACAAGTTTAATGCGTATTTGATTTTGATATTTATTTATTTTGCTTGATCATAGATGCCACTAACAGTTTTCCTTGTTTTGATAATTATTTGATTTGGTTTTATATAATTTTTACACACTTTCTACTTTTTAAAAAATGTTTTTGTTTTTTAATAAGTTTTAATGATTGTGCACATTAAAGAAAATATTTATCTGAGGAATTATTTCCGAAAATGCAGTACTATCATTGTGCCATTGTGTTGTGTTGGTTCAGCACAGCAAAATAAGTAGGTTACATTTTGATACTCTTGTATAATGGCGATTTTTAGATATTTACAACTCAATATTAATATTTTAAAATGCTTCACATTAGTTCTAATAGTAATTTCTCTTATAAATGAAATCTATTTGTACCCAGTATTGTAAGTAAATAAAGAGGCACCTGGTAATTCATTTACCCTTACAATCTTAGCCATAAGCCTAAACGTTTTCTAATGTGTATATTACTGTGACTAATACTTTATCCTTTGTACTTCTTTGCTATATATTTTCTACTTTAAATTAGTTTTTTAATGAAGTATTTTTATAGATATATATATCATTCTTTTTCATAAAAAAATAGTGTTTTATCTCGATAATATTGCCTGTTACTCTCATTTCGTTACTTTTCTATAATGCATGTCATTTGAACTCTTAAAACTGTATACACAGTCGGACTCCAATTTAACAAACCCCTATTTAGCGAATTTCGCGATTTAACGAATTTTTCTCTTTCCCCTTTTAAAATGAAGGAAAAGCCCCCTATTTAATGAGTAATAAACACTGAATTAACACCGAACATTATTTCAACAGCTAAAAATTTTTTTTTTATCAGTTTGTGTTAGAAAAAATTGATTTTTTTTAAAAACGGTATCCTTTTCGCCCGGAACAGAAAAAAGATTTTTCTTGTAAATAATGATCTTTGACGGTCAAGATGTGCAGAGCGTTATTAGACTCTGCAGGTGCAGACGAGACATGATAGTAAATTATCGTGTGAGTTTTGAATAGGACAGGAAATTTTTCTTACTTCATCCCACTTTACAACATTTTAAGATTTGAATGATAGTTTGATGACGGACTGAAGTTCAGAAA
>BMAV01023763.1:71342-105856 GCA_019973955.1 Trichonephila inaurata madagascariensis
TGAAATAAAATTTTAAAAGTGATTTAAATACTTAATTATAATGCCTTAATAGTTAATTACATACTTAGCTATTGTAACGTTGCTTCTTAGTTATCTGGCTGTCTGCTACCGCTCTTTTGTTCCTAGGAATCCCAGGCGAAAAGGCACACAATATTTCATCTTCCTTCAAAGCGGGTGATAATAAGACACTTCTGTGTCAGCTTCTAATCCCTTTTTTTTATTCCATTTAACACTTGCTCATGTTACACATGTGAGGAAAAAATGGTTCGCTATTGTGGGAAGGAAATACGAGAATTTGTATACTATGCTTCGGAGTGACAAAACGACTTGCGTATCATCCATATGGTTGTGGGCGATACGGGACTCTTGTTTAAAAGAACCATTGGATACTGGGTGCAAGTCTGCTTTTTCTCATCAGATATTGAAGGGGCGTGATAAAGTTCCGCTCAGAAGGTTTCAAGAGACGGATTGGATCCATTTTGCTACCTAGAAATTTAAGTAAAGGTGAAGTGTCACTATAAAATTTCGAGAGGAAAAGAAAACAAGACAGATTTAATGGTATTAAATGATTTAACTACAAAGGAGATTCTTTCGTATGGCATTTTTAGAAAATTTAAAGTTTTTGTAAAAAAAAAAAGGAAAAATAAATCTCTTAAAATCTTATATTCTCAGGTATATATCATTCGAATTTAATTCGAATAAATTTATCAGCTATAAATTTGAGGATAATTCGATGAAAGATCAAGGAGAATACATAACAAGAAGCTTATCTTTATTATGACAACTTATCAAATACGATGTAACTCAAGCTTCATCATTTTCATTCACTGCGTTTTAAAACCGGAGATTAAATTGATAGTTTTGATATTACTCTTGAGTGACATGTTAATCAAAATCATGTTTCGCTCGAAATATAAACATCCGCAAAACGAGATTTTTCTCCGGGAAAAAACTTCTAACATTGGGCCTTATACACATAAAAAGAAAATTAAAAATAACCCCCACCCCCTAGTTATTGTAGAATTGTGTAAAATATTTATAAGTTTCCGATTTATTTAAATCATTTCGAAGAGTTCTAATATTTTTTTATCTAGGAGAGTTTCACACAGATCACGAAAAAAAGTCTTTGTCTGGTTCATTATTATGAAAGAACCTGGACTCATCAAATTGCAAAGTAGAGCTCACTCTTGCATGAAGTGATTGCTTCATTGATTGCAGACTTTCTCTTTTGTACTTTTACTTGAAAAGAAGATCTACCATTAGTTCGTGGGACATCATTTTTTTCATGCACAGCTCTTTATTTCTATATCCGTTCTCTGAAAATACAACGAATTTTTTTGTCATATTGAATTTTCTGTTTTATACATCTTCGACTGTGTACACGAATTATTTTGTTTAAAAGATTCATTTAGAAAAATATATATTTATGTCAAATGAATTACATTTTGATTCGATTTCTTGGTTAAGATCTCTTGATATTCATTAATTTGAATATGCAATCTAAAAGCTGATATTTTAATATCACTAACATCGTTTACTTCATAGATGGTTGCCCTTCCATCCTCAGTACAAAAAAATGCACATTTGTTGCAAAATGTATCTTTTACTTCAGAATTTCCATGTAGATTTAAAATATAATTTTTCTATGATATGTCTCCGATTTCAACGTCAATTTTCAATGGGTGGATCAGGTTTATCGTGAATAATAAATTGCGTTCGTTATTCATCTTTCGTTAACGTAACTTGTGCTGCCATTTATATGTCAAAATCCTTACTAATATTATAACGAAAGTTTGTGTGGATGCTTGGTACTCTTTCAAGCAAAAACAACTGAATGGATTTTAATGAAACTTTACAATAATATAGTTTATACATCAGAATAACACATAGGCTGTAATTTATAAAGATATTGTGTGAAGTGTCCAAAATATAACGATAATTGTCCAGTAAGTAGGAAAAAATTTTGCCATCTGCAAAAAAACCCGCGACAGCATATATCTATCTTTTATGTGTGAAGCAAAACTTTGCATTTTGTTTTGTCTACGCCAGGCGCCAGGAACTGCGAAAGCATGAACAGGCGGAGTGTGAGGCTGATTACAATTTTAATGTAAAATAAATACAACAAAAAGTAATTTTAATGTATTACACTTCAGATATAAATTATTTATACTATTTTAAGCGTTCATTACACAAAATTTGTAACAATGTGTTATTTTTGCTGAGCAGAGATCAGCTTAAGAAGGTGTTTTCAAAAATTGACCCACAAGAGAGTTACGGGGAGTTATAGATTAAAAAAAAATCCTTTTTATCAGCTATTAGATCTACAGACTTAAAATTTAACAAACAGGTTTTATTCAGCTGAGATATGCAAAAATCTTTCTTTTTTTTTTAATTTGCAATTCACGTAAAATTAACTCAAAACTTGTTTATCCTTCAATCTGTATTGTTTAATTTTTCAATTCACCCATGCGAAGAACGGGCATAGCAACTAGTGTTATATAATTTATGCATATTATTTTTTTTTTTCATAATTCGTGTCAATTGCGTAAGACTAGCTCTTCGAAAATTTTGGAATGTATTTATTTTCTGCTGTAATCACGTTATCTTAAATTTAAGAAATTCGATTTTGTCCTGCGTTATACCTGATGGATGAAACAGTCTTATTCAAAATCAATATTAAACATCATAGAGCTGTTGTGTCAAAGTGGAGTGAAAATTTTTTCGAGGGGGGTGGGGAGAGAGGTACACTCATACTCTTTATAATTTTTTTTATTAATTGTGCAATTACCGAATCATCTACTGGGTCCATAATAATTGATTCAAATAATCCTTAATTCAATCCTTTTAATAACAGATATTAACGAAAGTGAATCAATTTTATTAAATTGTGTTTAAAAAATACGTACTAGAGAATAATGCAATATATAAAATAATTAATGTTTTTCTAACTAACATTGTGCAAGAATTCTAATATTACTTTTTATAATGTACATGCAAAAAAAATCTGAAACTTTTGAGCAGTGTCTTGGAGGTTTCGATTGGAGCGTCTTCTCTTTTGCACTTGTGTGTCTATTTCGTGTGAGAATAGCACCTTTCCTTGCCGCTTAATATTTAGAATCTCGGCTCCCTCTATGAGTTGCATTGACAACAGAAAGGTTTTTTCTTCAGACTTCCCTATGTAGGCTGAAATAAGATAAAGAAACCGATGTCTGTCTGGTGCAGAGCGCCACCGCACTTTACACCCCGAAAAGAGAAAAAAAAATATTTTAAAAAACTCGTTGAGCCGAATCTCATTCTTAATCTAGGAAGGAAAGCTCCATTTTATTTTGCTTTTCATTTCATAGCTTTCGATTACCTCCAAGTAGCTTCCTAAGTTGAGATTTTTTTGGACCTTCAGTTGTGAAAATAGAAGATTTTGTTTACTTCTGAGTTTTGGATCTAAGACAAAGATGTTTATTTTTGCGAAAAAATAAATAAATGCTCTTCGAAAGTCATGATCTATTTATATAGATCAGTGGTGATAACACTTCGAACCACGTATGTTACTTTTTTTTATTCGTGCTTGGTTTTATTTATAAATAATGCTCGTATCCCGTATTTTATCTATTTACAACTCAAAACGTTTTATCTGCATAATTTAAACTGTAACATACGATTTTGATTTGACTGTGATTGCTTATTAAAATCAAACTTTTTTGTTATATGAGGGCTTTGGCGACCTCGAAATTTTGGACGACTCTTGAAGGGGCGCATCACTCACCAAATTCCGCATCCCTCCAACGTGAGGACTTTGAGACACGGCATATTTAATGTGAATCGGCTGGTTTTCAGTGGCACTAAATCTCGAACCCATGGTTCCACAGAAACAACACTGACCACGAGTTCACGACCCTGACCACACGACTACTGCAACCACGTGGTTTTGTGGAATAAATATATTTCAATCGATCCATGCTACATATAATTTTGAGTTTCAAAATATTTAACAGAAGAAAAATAAATCATAGAAATGTTGATATGTAAAAAAAAAATTCCATTATTTAATAGAAATACACATTAAAGAATACAAATTAAAGTTAGAGAGAGTGTACTTGTTCAAAAGAAAATATCTTTATTTGTTTTATTGCTATATTAGGTAAACAACTCGGTTTTTTACCCTTTTAATTCTGGATAAAAAATTAGTTTTTTTTTTGAGAATTAATACTAAAACTTCCTATTTTGAAAGCCTCAATATAATTTCTGTTTGAATCCCCATCGTTAGAATATTTTCTACCTTCAAAATGTTGAATAGTAAATAAAATAGAGTATTATTTGGGTTTATAAGAAAACTTTTCATTTTCAGAAATATAATTAAAAATAGCATGCAAAGAAAATATTTTAAATCATACAATACCCGTAACTTTAAACAATCAAGGCCAACATTTACCGCATTTACACCAATATCCCATCCATCAAAACACTGGATTTTATACAAATATTGTGAAACTTATTTTTCTATAAATGATGTATGAAAACGTTCCGCGCGTTTGTTTTCTCTCCAATGAAATCAAAATAAAATACTCAAATTGTGTGATTGAAAATGGGTTGTTTCAAGACATTCAATTAAAAATAAATCGAAAATTTCTTCTATGTATTTTGCATTCTTTGCACTTTAGGAAACAATGCAATGATGTTGAATAGAAGATTTTCATGGATTGTGCATTGTGTGATTTAAAGGAAATCTCAAATAACGGTAGAAACTCATACACAAGTCACGAATATTGAGAAGAAAAATATTCAAATGAAACTGTAAATGAGAAAAAGTTGGAAAATAAAGGTTTACTTTAAACTATCTAAATTACTTATTTTAAGGAAAGACTTGTTTGCGTAAAATACGTGAGATCAAAAATGACAAAAATTCGTATTCACACAAAAATTCTTTGCATTTGTAGATGAATATTCTATAGCAGAGAGAAAAAGCGTGCATTTAGAATTTGTTTGTGTTAGAATTTGTGTTAGAATTGTTTGTTATATATATATAGAATTCATTCAAAGATATTTAATATTGAATCCCCTGTTTGTTGATGCATAGAACAGGTAAGCGGAGATTTTGAATATTGAATATTTGTAATTGTAAATTTAAGATATGTTTTATAAATGTCAGGCATGAAAAAAATAGAATAAATTAGGTTTAATTCAAGACTGAAAAAACGTAATATGAAATGAACGTTAAAATCTATGAATTCCATTAAGAAAGATGAAAAGTACATTGAATTCTTTCTGACATTATTATTATTACTGTTGTTGTTCTTGAAAAAGCGGAATAAAAACTGGATATGATAAAAAATTTTAAGAAGAAAATCTTTTGGTCTTTTCTGAAAAGCAGGAGCTTTTAACGATTTTTAATAACGGAACAATTTAAATGCCAATTAAAAACGGTTATCTATAATTAGCATAGTTTATTTTTAATATTTTTGGGACTCGATTGGATCACCTGTTTCTTTTATATAAGTAATTTAATCAAAATTCCAAAGTAAATGTCTCTTTTATTTAATTCGAGTCGAGGCTATTTAATGTGAATTTCGGATTTTTTCCTTTACTTCTGACGCGTGTGACAGCAATTTATTTCGAAAACATAAGAATATGCGATGTTCCAGTCATGCAACTAGAGGACCTCATTATTTTTTACACCTAATTGATTTCTTCTTTTTGACACAGACTGTTAAATTTCTTTCAGTTTAACATATTCTGCGAGGGAAAATAAGTTTCATTTCCTCGATTTGAACTTGTAGGAAAAGAATACCGAAGCTATTCGACAAAACCAAAAACTCGGATTTATTTATCTCAATCTGTTTTTTTTACTCAATACAAATTAAGATTGAAACGATGACATTCTTCTTGTGATCCTTCAACACTGGAAGACTCACCCAATTTATTATTTGATTGTGTGAGAGTTCGTGTGGAAAGTTACAAATAACGCTTTGTACATGATCTCATAACTTCAGGGAACAAAATTGCGCTCAAGTAGTTGAGGGTCCAGAATTATTTTGAGAAAAGAAGATTGACATGCCTTTATTGCATTTTCGAAATTCTTCCGAATGCTCTGAGTTGAATAAAAAATCGCTTATTGAGAGGCTTTTCTCACTGAGCAAAGATTCTCCGTTTTCTCTACAAATGAGCCCCGGAAATGCACAGGATACTATCTACTTTCACCCATAACAAAACCCTTACAAAGGCTTATTCAATTTATCATCGAATTCTTTGCGTGTGGATTATTGTTAAAATGTGGTTGTTATATGTTTGTGTAGACAAATAATGCATATCTATTGAAAAATTCAATTTGTGAGTTGCATTAATCTCCTCTTTGATTTATTTCACGTTTACATCGCATGAATTCCTAGGTGACGATGATTTAAAAATAAAATAACGAACGCGAAACTGAGTAATAAGTTATTTCGCTGCATATTTTACAAGTTTAATACTTAAACTGAGAAAATTATGAATGAGATTTTTTTAGAGTTGATAGAAATTGATTTTTTGACTCTACCACTTGCCTGAACGTCCTGTAAAATAGATATGTTTATTAAAAGTATTTCCATTTAAGTATATTTCTGTTCGGATTTTCTACTCTAAACAGTGTAAGAATTGGAGTCACGATTATTTTGAAAATCAGATGTTATGTATTATAATCAATTACTGCATAAAATTGTGCCGAATTAGTTATAATGCTTAGTTAATGCTAAAAATAAAATCGAACAAAATATTTAAATTACTAGAACAATCAAAAATTATGATTGCTGAAACGGGTTACGCATTACTGTAAAAATCCTTTGTTTGGAATCAGGTGTTATATCTTCCTCAATCGTTGCACGCAAGTGCGTCGGATTAATATCCTATAAGTTAAGAGACAAAAATAAATAAATAAATAAATGACCCAATCCATTATTTATAGCCGATTATTGTAGCTTTGTTATTTAATTAACAATGCTCCCAGAACAAAAGGAAGAATCTCTTCCTTCGCTTGAATTATTCCTTTCAAAGACCTTTGCGGAACACAAATCACACGTCCTCACTATTTTTGAAGCCTCTGGATAACCTCCACCCTCCTTCATAAGAATAGAAGCTAATTGTGGATGCTTTACTCTGCTGAGGCAATCGTGTTAAGTATTGCCAAATTTATCAGAAGTAAAAATAGAAAGGCATCAAAAGAAGCATCCAAGTGGATTGACTAAGGGCTTCCGATACGTGACAATTTGTGACCCAATGGAGGATCTGTTTCGAATCGCGTGGCTCTGAACGAAGCGTTTCCTGTAGAGCACATGCATTTCCTTTCAGATAATGCGCATAATCTTTAAGACCAAACGAATTTTTTTTTTACTAAAGAATATCGGGAAAATGAACAAAGCTGTTGAATTAGGGCAATGCAAATAGGTCATGACAGGGGATTAGTAGTGAAGAGAAGATACTTAAATATTAAAAATATTAATAGGAATCATTATTAAAACATAATAATTTTTGTAGAAAAACGGAAATAAATACAAACAGTGAATAAAGTTGAAATAAGGTATCTTACAATACAGTGTGCTGTTTAAGATCCGAAGCTTCTTTTCTAAATTTTGTATTCGTACTTTATAAAAAATTATGGTGTAAATTGTTGTTGCACATATTTATGCCGTACATTACATTAATTTTAGATAAATTGTAATTTCAGATGAAGCACGTGATTCAGATATGTTACATGACTATATATTGCACATGTATGTAAGTTGTAGATGATAGCTTTTAACTCAAATACCCATTTTTAAAACTTGTATTGCTCTTAAATATTGAAATAATTTTAAATCGTTGTCGAATAATCGTGAGGGCTCTTAAATTGACGCCTCAATCTCCTAATTTTCCTTTCAAACCAATGGTTGATTTTGAGGCTAATTTTTACTTAATTTTCAACAGTCATTATTATTCTTCACAAAAGAGCTTGGGCATCACAAACGGTTCTGGTGGCCACTTTAAAATGAAAGAACTTTTCTATTGTTTTGTCTCCTATGAAACATTTTTTTGTTCTAGAAACGAAAGATATTTAACAAAATTTATAAAATCTCTCATGAAGTCATTGAATATTCTAATCTTCAAAGATGATCGCGTTTTTTTTTTTTTTTTTGAGAAAAAAAAAAAAAAATTTTTAATTTTTTTTTTTTTTTTTTAATTTTTTTATTTTGTAAGATTGATTTAGCATTATTATCTCCTGTATTTCTAATTCAGTTAAACGTAATAATTTTTTGTAAGAGTTCATAAAATATTGGAACTTAACACATTTCAGTTCATAATCTCATGGAGATTTTGTTGGTAGGATTTACGCAATTTCCAATTTGTACAAAATATTTCCAACAATACGAATGAATTTCCTTCAAAATATAATCTCCTAAACTCATAATCACTAGACACAGCATCACACACTTAAAATATAATAAATAATAAAATCGAACTGCAAAAAAATTATTTTTTGTTTCTGATTTTGCACATTGATTTCTAAGAATTAACGGTTGAGTAAAAACAATACATAAAGGTCATAGCATGCATTTTTAATATTGACACAAGGGAAGTAATTATAAAAGTAAACGATTGCTTTTCAGTGTTTAATTTTACTAATGACGATTTGATTAAATGTGTAAAGCAAAAAAAGCTTCTGGACGTATCTGTAGAGAAGGAAAAGCAATTTGGAATAGATTGCTTTGTCTGCTGTATGCTGTTTCATCACTGTATCTAGGTGATTAAAATAGTCTGCAAAGATTTCGGAACACAATTTCGATTAACTTATTGCTCTCAAAAATTCTGGCTTACTTATTTTTGTGATTAACTTTATACTACTAATTAACGAACAGCTAAGAAAAATGATTTTTTTCATAGTTGGGGAACCTCTTTTTGAACATTTCATATTATATTGAACAAAATTATATTTTTTATTGTATGTTACAAATAGACAATGGCTATATCAATCGAATTCTGAAAAATAGATTAGTATTAGTCTTCCATGTAATAATGTGCTTCGCTGCATAATCTTTCTGTTGAATAAAGTTTAAAATAATTATTGTTCAGGAGGTCACTTGACGAATATCAGTCCAATCATTTCTTTTCAATATTTTTAATAGAAAAAAAAAAACTTACCTAAACCCATTTAAATAGCCACAAAACTTTACAATAATTCAATGCAGTTCTTGCTAAAGTGGAAGTATTTTAGCAATCCAAATAAATAGTGCTGAACTGATTAGTTGACGGTACGTTCAATTCCCCGAGAGCAATTTCTCAAAAATATAACACAAAAGAAACACTTTTCAAAGCTATCGGACAAGGAGTTTTTTTAAACTACATAAATGAATATTTTAATGAGATTTTGTCTAAAACCATTTACAGATTAAAATTCACACTCATTTTGAAAGCATCTAGATCAGCATCTAGACCAACCTTTTGGGAACTATCTGATAAAAGCAAAAATTATGCGTGCCAACTTTTACAACAATCAGAAGAATATGAAAAGCTCAAAAATTGTAACTTATTGGCTTATAATAGAATTTTAATGTTAATCACGTTTTTTATTCAAATCTATATAAATAGTGGAAATTTAAAAATAATAAATAAAAGACAAAGTACAGGCTTAGGTTTTATTGTTAATAAACTTTTTACAGGTTCAATCAGTTAAGTTACTCATTTTTTTATTTTTTCCTAACCTGAAAACATTTGATTCTATAAATAATTATTTAACAGTCAGTACTTTCTTAATATGGTTTTTGAATTTGTAATTTTTTAACCATGTCTTCTATATTAGGATTAATTCTCGAAGATGCTAACAAAATTAGGTTGTTTTATCAGTTAATTTTGAGAGATATTTTGACTTTTATATGTTCATAGCAGAAAATATTTGTTCACAAACATATTGTTCCAAACCTACAATATCTGACAGCCAAATCGTGTAAATTTGGAAAATTGTTTGTGGGTACAACTTTCCACAATTCAACAAAATACGGATTCCTTGCAGATGAAATGAGTTCTTTATATTAGCTTCTCTGTGTGGTATGGTGCTGTAGGTCAATAATTCCTATTTGGTTTTAAGTGGTTAACAAATATAGTCTTGCAGTGAAACTAACAAAAAGGATGCATGAAAAGATCAGTAGTTTTTTTATCATCTTGGAAATCATCCAACCTAGCACTGAATGAATCCTACAAAATGGATATTAAAATTTTAATCTATCATTGTTCGGAGCACAACATTAGATAGTTCCTGCAATAGGGAACGAAAAGTACAATCTTTTTCTTGTAGTCTTAAATTTCAATTACTAAGATGCCCCATAGTATCAGTAAGAAAAGCTATTCTTCATTCTTGAGTACAAGAACTCACTGGGGCAGTTCATTATTTTCTTCCAGATATTTTTTGAAACACGCTCCCTCAAATTTCAAAATCTCACTTCATTTGAAACGCTAGACAACACATAATTTTCTATTATTGGAATTCAACTACACTGCTGGCCACCGTAAATGCAACACCCTGAAGGAAGCATGCAAATAACATGAAATTTATTACATGCATTAGCGGAGGTGAGATATGAAAATGATTAAAATTTCAGCGCAGATACACATTACGCGCGCCTGTGGCGCCACCTCAAAGCGCTATTCAAGGCTTGGAGATTTCGACGATTTCAAGTTTGGCAATTGTGGTTTTTCTTGTGGTTTTTCAAAAAACGATCAGTTATGTCCCGTAGAAAACAGCGATGAGCTTTTGATTAAGTATCCGAGTTCGACAGAGGAAGGATACTGGCCTACCGAGATTGTGGATTATCCTTCAGGAAAATCGGTAGTCGTGTTGGACGAAACCAAACAACTGTAATGCGGATATGTGACTTTTGGATGCAGGAGGGTACGACGGACCGACGTGGTCGATCGCATCCACCTCAGTACACCACTTCACTTGAGGACAAGCAAACTGTGCGCATCGCAGTGACGCATCGCTCAGTCACATCACGAACCATAGCACAGTACATTGAGTCTGTAACGCATCATTTAGTGTCTGCGCGTACCATTCGACGCCGTTTACAGCAGAGTGGGCCTTCCACAAGACGTCCATTGCTTGGTCTACCCTTGACGCAGAACCACAGACGTCTCTGCCACCAATGGTGCGACGAAAGAAGGATGTGGGCGGCAGAATGGAATGAAGTTGTCTTTACTGACGAGTCACGCATCTGTCTGCAACAAGACGATGGTCGGATTCGAGTCTGGAGACATAGTGGAGAGAGGATGCTGAACAGCTGAGTTATGCACCGCCACACTGGTTCTGCACCGGGTATTATGGTATAGGGCGGTATTGGGTATCACTCTCACACTCCTCTAGTACGCATTGCCGGTACTTTAAACAGCCAGCACTACATCTCCGAGGTGTTGGAGCCAGTTGTCCTTCCTTACATTTAGGGCTTGGCCACAGCCATATTTCAACAGGATAATGCGCGACCACACGTGGCACGCATTGTCCAAAGGCTCTTTGTCAATCACCAGATTGAATTGCTTCCCTGGCCTTCTCGCTCTCCGGATCTTTCACCGATAGAAAATATCTGGTCCATGGTTGCTCAACGATTGACTCAGATTACACCCCCAGCTGCCACACCAGATCAACTTTGGCAACGGGTGGAAGCTGCTTCGTCTGTTGTAACCCAAGTACACATTCAAAGTCTCTTTGAATCAATGCCGAGGCGTGTGGCAGCGGTGATGTCCAACAATGGCGGCTACTCTGGCTACTTATTCTGGTAGGAACTACATTTCACAGAAGTCTATAAATTTAATCATTTGATACTTGGTCAACATGTTATTTACAAAATAAATTTTGTTGTGCTATCTCTTGTCTTTCTTGGTGTTGCATTTACGGTAGACACAGCAGTGTAAGTATATTTGAAATAAATTTTGATGTTTTTTCGTCTAATACAACCGCATTTCAATAAAACTGTAAAAAAAAAAATTGAATTTTTATTATCTTTCGTATTTGTATTTTTTAATTTTTCAATAAGTCTTCACGTGCCACTGTTATAAACTCAACCGTGCCACAATAGGGCACGCGTGTCGTGGGTTTGCCACCCCTGATTTAGATGTTTCTCCACATATAAATTTTAAAAAAATAAACCACACCCACAATTAAAATTTTTTAAGAAGTTGCAATTAAAATATTAATAATAAGACAATAAGTGCGTGCAAAAAATGGTGACTCTCCAACAAATCAATTTAAAAAAATAATAATCCTTAAACTTCGTCAATTTTAACGTTATCGACATAGGACACATGCTGCATCTAGTGATCCTCTTAATATTCTCTTAATATTTTATTGTATATGAAAGATATTACGAGTTGAATTAATTATGCATTATTACACATAATTATGTATTGTAAATAAATGAAATAAATTGACCTTTTTAAGCATGTTTCTGATTGCACAGTTGAGTTTAAACTTTTTAATTTTAGTTAATATCAAATTATTGTGTAATTTAAAAACTTCTTTGATGCGAATGATTTGTGTAGAAATGATATTCTTGTCTAACCTGTCTATATTATCAAATGATGTTAAGTTGAGATCATTTTTAACACACTTTTATAAGTTTCACCTGTATGTAATGGAATCTTTGAACTCAATTTTTGCCCTCTTTAAAAGGTCAGATTAATTCGAAATTTTGCACACTTGTCAAGGACCGATGAATATACAATAATTTCATAATTTTGTTTCATTATCCTGATCAGGATCATCAGGAATAACGATTTCCAGATTTGGCGACTATTCATTATACCACTTCCAGATTTGGAGATATATTGCAAATACCATTTTCAGATTTGGTGACTAATTCCATATGCCATTTCCAGATTTGGTGACTAATTCCATATGCCATTTCTAGATTTGGCGACTGATTCCAGATTTAGCGACTAAAAGATTAAGGTGCAACCCTAAAAGCTAATAGGTTTGTGCTTAATACAAATAAAACAAACAAAATAAAAGTGTTCTTTATGTAAGAAAGGGGAGGGTGGGTGGGTCAGAAATGTTTTACCATAATATAAACATTTGTCTAGTTTTTGGAAAATGGAAATAAAAAAGACTCGTGCGCGTGAAAAAAAATTATGTTCTAACTGCTAAATATTTTCTATTTTTATAAAGCAATATGCGTTTAGAAGTGATGAACATTATAGCAATACGTTTAAAAGATGATAATACGATTGTCATTTATTATTTCTTCTTGACACACTTTTATTGGTTTGACCTGTATCTATAGAGACGGAATCTTTGAAATATAACGATACGGGACTAAATCGAGAGAATAAATACCCTTCAGACCCATTAATTAATATCAATTGAAGAGAAGAGCTGTAGTAATTCCAGCAGTCACATATAATTCCGGCTCCAAATATCAATTTCAAGAATAAGCTCAGCAATGAATAAATGATAGCTTAAAAATTTTTTTTAAAAAAAGCATGCTTTTATTGTAGATCGAACTAAAAAATAAAAATTATAGTTTGAAAAAAAAACTATAAAGCACGTTTTTATAGTGAATCGAACTAAAAAGTAAAATAAAATAATTTTTAATATAAGAATAAAATGATTAACGAGAAAATTAATGTCATTGTGGTAAAAGCGTGGGGTGTCTGCTTTGTACTACATATTTACACTAACTCAGCATTTCGGAATAGAACTAGAGTAAGAAATTATAACAATTAATATAGAGCACCCCACGTTTTTACCCCAATGACATTAATTTTCTCGTTAATCATTTTATTCTTATATTAAGAATTGATTTTTTTACTTTTTAGTTCGATTCACTATAAAAGTGTGTTTTTTTAGTTTTTTTTAAAAAATTATAATTTATACAGGAATGCATTCCAACGTTCTTCATCTCTTTTCTAACTAGCTGAAAATCAGAAACGTGTTTCTAATGAAATAGCCAATTATAATTTTTTTTCTCACTGAAAACTTGTTTAAAAGAAGTGTTTCAGAATGGAGAAGTGAAAAAAAGTTTATATTAAAAATTATTTTTTATCCGAACGAATTTGCTCTTAATTAATCATTAAAGGAAGTTACATTAATTAGAAGTATTTTTTACACATTACCTTCGCAGAAAGCTTTGTCTATATAATATTGAAGAAAAAATGCAAGCTTTTCATTATTCTATTTTGTCGAGAATAATCTCTCTTCCGTGTTTGAAAGACAAAAAGTATTAAGATATTAAAATAAATAACTGAAATTTTAATAATAATAATAAAGAGATGGGTGCTACAGTATTTATAAACATTACAAACTGAGTTTTAGCAGTATAGAGAGTTAAAGCAGTTTTATGGCTATCAATATATAATACTGAGCAAAGTCCTATGGAATAGAATGGTTACAAGTTCTGAATCCATTATTATTAAAAAATGTATGCACTTAAAAGAGCATTCAAAATTGCTGGAATCGCGCTCAAATCAGAAAACAATTTACAGTATTGCTAATTTTACAGCTTTAAAATAAAGGCCTCTTTTGGTAGATGTATAAAAATTATTTTTACCAAAATAATTATATCCTGATGTTACGAAGTAAAAACTAAAATTATAAGAATAGTATTAAGAATATTTTTGTAATTTCCTATATTTTAAGCTGTACATGCTAATAAAAATATATTTCATAAATATGATTTTTATGAGTTACTGAATCACCTTTTAAATTTGAGTTGGGAAGTATTTAAATATAGCGAAAATTCATAGAACTATGAATATATTTATATTAAATTTACTAGTAAAATAAATTTATCTAAGAACAAATTAATATGTACAATTTAGCATTCCTATATACAATTTGTTAACGTTCCTGTGATAATTGCTAAATGGTTATTACTATTCCAATAAGGTGCTTTAATAATATTGGAATTAAAATCGTCTCTAGTCATAAATATGAGGACATATTAAATTATTTTTAATTGTATTTGAAATCTCATTAAAAAATGTCATATATGTATACAATATGACATTATTAAAGTGTTTACCAATAAAATTTGAGAAATAAGCTGCATATATATATATATATATATATATATATATATATATATATATATATAGGTCAATTCTCTACTAACAAGAGATCACATCCAATCAATAACACTCGACAAACACATAGACAGCAGGAAAATCACACAATGAAGGACAAAAGAGTAATCGAGATAATAAATATAAATTGGATGCTGCAGAGCTATGAACATTACTGACTTAGGACAGTTATTATATAAAAATTAAATTATATAAAAGTGGGGTTGAACATGTTTTTTGGCAAGCCAACCTTCCCCCTTTTTTTGTAAATAACACTGAGCCAAAACCAATAGGAAATAATGGATAGAAATATCTAAATCCATTACAAGATAGAGGTAACTTACCTAAAAATTGCACTTACAAATGCAAAGCCCGCGCTAAATCTGAGTGGAAACATTCAATTTGTTGCCAGATTCTATACCCTAATACAGATTTAAATCAAAAGAGTGGCTGAAATGTAGCACTTAACAAAAGATTAAAAATGGAAATAAAAATTAATAATAGTTGCATATTATAGCATAACTATAATAACACCAGAGTAAATATGAATAAAATAATAGTAAGTAATTTCTTATCTAATATTAGACTATGGAGATAACTATAACAAAATATTTGTTTATAGTAATAAGCTATTATCAATCTCATAATTTTAATCCTAACTATTTTGAATAGCTTTATTTATATAACTATTAATAAAATAAATTGGGTATTTCTGATTTAAGCAATATTTAGTAAAATGTGTATAGTTATTTATAATGTCTGATTTTTTTGACACAAGAAATTTATTACGTTGTATATAATTAATAACAATATTTCTGAATATAGAAACATGTACATTACTCTCCCAATGAGGAACTTTTATAATATTGAAATTAAATTCTTCTCTTTTATTATAAATATTAGAAACTATTACATTTTCATATAATTTGACATGTATGTCAAGAAAATTTGCTTCATTGTTGTTATTATTTGTCTGTATTAAATTAAGATATTGTGGATAAAAATTAATGTTAGGTATAAAATTGGCTTGTATATATATATATATTATATATATATATATATATATGAAATTTATTGAAATCTTATTTGTATTTAAGAAGTATATTGTCTGATGACAAAGTAATGTGTTATTTATTTGATGACGTTTATCTATGATTCAGGTACGTAATTATAAAAACGAGAATTATTATTGTGGATAAGATAAAGCATCAAGATACAATTGTTAAAGAATTTTGTATTTATTATAAAATAAAAATTTTCTAGGAGTCCTCAGTAATTGTCTCTGAAACTCGGGTTTTCAAAATATCATTCAAATGGAATGGTTCGACAAAAAGAAGGCAATTTGATTGAAAATTCGAGTAATATTTTAGAATTTCATTTTGTTGCGTTTCTTAAAATATTAATGAAATTAATATTTCTAAAATGGACTGTCTTTTTATAATTTGTATATGCTATTCGCTTATCTTTCTATAGAATACTTCCTGTAATTATATATATATATATATATAAAGAAACACAGTGCTTAAGCCATTTTAAAGGTTAGATAAGTTTCGTTAAACAGAAACTAACTCTTAACAAATAGATTGTTAATCCGCAAAGAGATTACAGGTATCAAAGTTTTTATTTTTATTTTTTTAAAGAAAACTTTAGTATTTCTAACCACCTATGCTACAATTTAAAATTTTTCCTTTTTACTTCTTGGTCTACCACATAAACATTTGCTTCATGCTTCACAATCGTAACGACTTTAAAGAAAGTTATTTTAAACAACTCGATGTCTTTCCGTTGTCGAATTTCCCAGAATTCTTTTCAAGCCGAGAGTACTTTCCTTATTATTTTACTTTTATCTTTTATTTATTTTGTTTTGTCTCTTCTCACAAAAGAATCCGATTTATTTTTTCCGCCTTGATGAAGTTCCGTAATGGCTTTCTACTGCCTGTGTTCTCACGAACTGTTTATTATGGTTTCGTGTAGTCTTTAATGGCTATTTTGATTGACGTGCAGATGTTTTACAGCATCGGAGAAATGTCTCTCCTAACTTTATTTATTAAGTTTATATCTTTGTTCCTTTTCCTGACGCTTATATGTTATACATTAAATGTTACACAAGCCATTAAAAGGTGTTAAATTTCACTTAAATAAGTAGTGTTCCAAGTTCACTTTTATACACTTAAGTTTCTCGCATAACAATTAAAAAAAATAACGTATTATTTTTTACAAGCAATGTCGATGACGCTATCTATCAGCGTTAATCAAAAACACCTGTCTTTCATACATTTAAAAATAATTTTTTCATGTTATCAACATCTGATATCTCTAAAGTTTTTATTACTCAAATCATATTATTAAAAATGATTTATAGTTATACGTAATAATATGAGCCATACATTGGTAAAAGTTCTTGACTTGAAAATATTTAAAAAATGGACTTAGTAATTAAGTTTATTAGTTTTTTTATTTGAAAGAAATATTGCTTTCCCACCATAATATTGTAGTTAAAAATCGATTATGAAATATTTTCTTAACAAATAATGCAGTTTTAAATATAAAAGAACATTAATATTTCATCAAATGCATTTTGCTTGCGCCCATGTTACTTGATGGCTACAATGACTTTGAGTACTTTTTTTCTTTTTGTGCCTAATCTGTAACATTTTTGTTTTTTTTAAATGTCACTGTATCAAAAACGAATTCTTAAAAAGCTTTCTTTTTGCTTTATTACATATGCATCCAATTTATGTTTATTCTAATATTTTCATTTAAATGATTGTACACAGAAAATTTTTTCTTACGATTATAGTTGGTCAAATTTTTCAAAATGAAAAATCATAGTGGTTAATAATTGTTAAATTCTTACATTAATATTTATCACATCATATATAATAATGTATGGATAAACATGAACGTTAAAAATAGTAGCTTGTTGTTTCATGTGATATTTTGCTAAATTTTATTTAAAAATTATAGATTTGTCGTAATTGGTAAGAATATTTTGTTTGAATAAAAATATGCAATTTGAATTATTCGCAATTTTTATAATTCAATTTATTCTCCGCAATTTTACTAATTTATAAAAATATTCAAAAACATTAATTCAAGCATTTGACTTAAAAATATATTAAACTTTCTATCAATCTTGTTTACCTTTGTAAAAGAAAGTTTAAAATAATTTTCAATACTTTAAGTTGATAATCAAGAGTTATATTTTTCAAAAAGAACTATTTAAAAATTACTAAGATTTCTTAGATTCTTCGAATATTTATTCAGGAATGCGTGTTTTTTGACTTTGAAATAATTTCACCAAATTACACCAAAAATTCTGTTAAAGTCGATCCAGTATGAGTAGTAAAATAACGCCATTGCGTGTTTAACCTGGTTGGATTATTTTCCGAAAGAAAATCGACCCCAAAATGGAGAACGGTATTTGACTGGAAACTGGAAGACACACAATTTTGATCGTCAAATTAAACTTATTTGACAGCATCAATCCAAACTTTGTTATTCTTTACCCCAAATTTTACGCGGTCTATTTTTTATACTATGCTCTTTTGTTTATTCAAAAGTATTTTCGAAGAGGAAGGAATATATATGTATTCAGAATTATGAAGATATTGAAGTTCTGATTAAGTGATGATTATAATTGTATTGTCTTTGTGCATATATTTTGATTTAGCAAAATTCCTTTTTTTAAAAAAGCGTTGATAATAATATGAACTGGTAAATAATTTGGAGTTATAAATACAGTAGAACCTGTTTTTGTGCAATCTTTTTTTATGCGGTATATGAATTTTAACGGCTTTGGCGTCACTTTAATGTTTTCTATCAATGTACCAGTGGAAAACGAAGAATGTTAGGGCCCCTAGCAAACTTTGGTTTGGCGTTTAATACTTTATAAATTGGGTCAATACGTATTTGGCGTTAGTCACGCCTTGGGTTTCCCTAGACCGTGTAGGGCAGCGATGCACGTTAAATCTGTCGAAAGCTTGGTGTGGTTAGGAGAGGGGGGTGTCAACTTGGGTGTGGTCCACGTCCCTTGACCATGGTTCAAAATTACGTGGTCCGTCGCCAAAAGCCCTCGTGTAGCTGAGGAGTGTGACGTTAATATTCACTCACTCTCTGGGCTTCCCTAGAGACCTACTACCCCCCGCGAGGCAGGGGTTGCAAAGGTGTACGTTACGCCATTGCACACACAATGAACATATATACACTTAAAGACACTCTATTCATTTGTTATAAACAGTCTTCCGACAATGCTCGTTCAGTTGCTTTCTCTCAACGCGCCAGCAGCCCGCGCTTGATTGAAGACGAAACTTTCAATGCCAGTGACATTGTGAATGAACAATTTGATAGATTTTTAAGACGGACAAGAAGAACCGGATTCTTTGAGAGAGGATAAAATATAGTACAGCTTACCAACAAATTGGTAAAGTATTTTCTTAAAATTCACTGCTGGCCACCGTAAATGCAACACCAAGAAAGACAAGAGATAGCACAACAAAATTTATTTTGTAGATAACATGTTGACCAAGTATCAAATGATTAAATTTATAGACTTCTGTGAAGTGTGGTTCCTACCAGAATCAGTAGCCAGAGTAGCCGCCATTGTTGGAGATCACCGATGCCACACGCCTCGGCATTGATTCAAAGAGACTTTGGATGTGTTCTTGTGGTTCAGCAGACCAAGCAGCTTCCACACGTTTCCAAAGTTGATCTGGTGGGGCAGCTGGGGGTGTAATCTGAGTCAATCGTTGAGCAACCATGGACCAGATATTTTCTATCGGCGAAAGATCCGGAGAGCGAGCCGGCCAGGGAAGAAATTCAGTCTGGTGATTGACTAAGAACCTTTGGACAATGTGTGCCACGTGTGGTCGCGCATTGAAATATGGCTGTGGCCAAGCCCTGAAGGTAAGGAAGGACAACTGGCTCCAACACCTCGGAGATGTAGCGTTGGCTGTTTAAAGTACCAGCAATGCGTACTAAAGGAGTGTGAGAGTGATATCCAATACCGCCCCATACCATAATAACCGGTACAGGACCAGTGTGGCGGTGCACAATGCAGCTGTTCAGCATCCTCTCTCTACGATGTCTCCAGACTCGAATCCGACCATCTTGGTGTCGCAGACAGATGCGTGACTCGTCAGTAAAGACAACTTCAATCCATTCTGCCGCCCACATCCTTCTTTCATCGCACCATTGGCGGCAGAGACGTCTGTGGTTCTGCGTCAAGGGTAGACCAAGAAATAGACGTCTTGCGGATAGACCACTCTGCTGTAAAAGGCGTCGAATGGTACGCGCAGACACTGAATGATGCGTTACAGACTCAATGTGATGTGCTATGGTTCGTGATGTGACTGAGCGATCCGTCACTGCGATGCGCACAATTTGCCGGTCCTCACGTGAAGTGGTGCACTGAGGTGGATGCGATAGACCACGTCAGTCTGTCGTACCCACCTGCATCCAACGATCCCATATCCGCATTACAGTTGTTTGGTTTCTACCAACACGACTACCGATTTCCCTGAAAGATAATCCACAATCTCGGTAGGCCACTATCCTTCCTCTGTCGAACTCGGATACTTGATCAAAAGCTGATCGCTGTTTTCTACGAGACATAACTGAACGTTTTTTGAAAAAACCACAAGAAAAACACAATTGCCGACCTTGAAATCGTCGAAATCTCCAAGCCTTAAACAGCGCTTTGAGGTGGCGCCACACGCGCGCGGTGGCCGCGGTAACCGAATGGTATAGGTATCGGATCGTGGCTTGCCTTGTCACGAATTCGAGCCCAGTACCACTAAAGACCCGCCGTGTAGGGCAGCGATGCACGTTAAATCTGTCGAGAGCTGAAACGTCCTCCCGTTGGTGTGGTGTTGTAGTTAGGAGAGGGGATGCTAGCTCAGGTGTCGTCCACGTCACTTGACCATGGTTCAAAATTACGTGGTCCGTCGCCAAAAGCCTTCGTGTAGCTGAACAGTGCGACGTTAATATTCAATCAATCAATCAAAGCCACAGGCGCGCGTGATGTGTGTCTGCGCTGAAATTCTAATCATTTGCATATCTCACCTCCGCTAACGCATGTTGTAAATTTCATGTTATTTGCATGCTTCCTTCAGGGAGTTTCATATACGGTGGCCAGCAGTGTAGATATCAATTCAAAAAGGAGTATGAAATTTCAAAAAGAGCTTCAATCTGACCAACGGACTTCTGTCACAAAACCTTATCTCTTACTTTATGGTGCTCAAAAATAAATCAATTGAAACTGTATTTTCAAATGAAGAAAGCGATTTTGAACTTCTTCATCACGGGAAGATGAGTACTTTGGATTACGATGGGTAGCAATGAATTATGCATGTGCATTTTGGTACAATGCATTTGTATACAATGAGAAACTAAATGTTTTAAAATTGTTTCCATGTGGAATTTAACTATTCATTTTGTTATGGAAGTACTTTCTCATAAATTTCGTAAATAATTGGCATGTTTGCTGAGTTCAACTTTTTTATGCGGCCCCTCTCCACTGCATAAGCAAAAATTTTATGTAGTATATCGACGAAAATGTTTGTTATATGTAAGAATTTATAAAATTTTCCAGTTTTTTTTCTTTTGTGTGTGTTTTTTTTATGCGGTCCCTATCTACCACACAAAAACAGGTTTTACTGTAGTTAAATTTCAATGAATTCGTCAAAGGAATGTTCTATCGTTATTTTTTTTTTTAAATGAAAATAAGGATATTTAAATGGCTTATTAAATTTTACATGGCTCATACTGACCCCGCTTAACACTGTTTCGTTTAGCGCTGTTTCACACAAATTAGCGCTCTTTTATTTCAACCCGGGGATTCCCCGAAATTGTAGTTTTCAAAATATGTACATAACATATCCGAAACAGTGTAGTTGTGTTTCTTGTTTCGTGCGGTGCGGTGTTGTACTGACGCATTTTTATCATTTGAAACATTTGTTGACATTATTGTAAGTTTAAAATTATATAATACTATAACGATTAATACAGTGACAAATATTATGATATTCAGTTTTTATTATGGGTGAAAATGAAAAACAAGAAAAAAAGCAACCAGATAAAGCATTTCACTGGAAACTAAAATGCAAGTGATTAGAAGATTAGATTTTGGTGAACGTCCATCTCAAATTAGTGCTGCATTGAATTTGACAACTTCAAAAGGATACCTTCTTGACAAAAAGGCAGAAAATTGGAAACACAGAATAGACTAAATGATCTGACTGACTTAGAATATTATTTGTTTTTATATGTATATATTCGCTTATATTGTTTTTATTTTTGTAAAAAATAAATGTTTGGTTTTATTTTTATTATAAAAAAAACATAATTATTAAATTTAATACCTAACCAATTTTCGATCCATCTTCCCCTAACCCCATTATTTACATGTTAAGATAGCCTCGTTTAGCGATTTACGCTCTACTTTGATGGAACGTATCCCCATACGTTCCCAACCAATCCCCCAACCAATATACTTACTGTATATTGGTTGTTAAATGATATCAAATCCAATTTATAAATAAATTAAATTAAAGAATATATGGAAAACGAACTATTATTTCCAATTATAAATATGAGACGTATTAAAATTCCTAAAAATAACTCAATCACACACTTGAAAGGATTTTAATAAGTTTTATTTTAATGAGATGGCTATAAAACATGACTGTTTAATTTTGTTCTAGCTTTTAAACAATTTAACTTTTCATTTTTAAACTAGTCTGTTGTCTAGTTAGACTTTGACCTCTTAAGATGTCCGAATTCGCAGTTTTCAATTTCAATTAGTAACCATTTAAATTATTTTGTTATTTCAATTTGTTTATTGTTATTAGTTTCTTTAATCAATTTTTGAGTCACTTGAATCATGAAAAAGCATCTAAAAGATTTTAAAATACTTACAACTTCTGAGTTTTAAATATTTTCGATGAATTTTTCTTTAAAAAAAAGCAATAGTATGAATTGCTGAGATACCAAGAAATACGATTAACGTAAGTGCTTTTCTACAGTTTTACAGCCCCAATTAAATTTTTTTAAATACTTTCTTTTGTTGTAAAAAAAATCTGATTCATACAAAAATATAAAAGTCTACTTCAATATAAAATTCTTTTTTCAAGAAAATGATATTTCCTTAATTATTATTTCAATTAAGTTCATATGTTTTATAAGCAGTTTGAAAGGTTCGTTTAATTTTAAGCAAGCTCCAAAAATTAACATGATTACAAATCTCAACGGAACAAAATTCTTACAAAATTATATGAACTTAGTTGTGAATTATTTTTTTAATAAGAATTATATGTGTTGTATATCTTCTTTTAAAAATTAGTGGATTTTAATAAAATCGAAAATTCCTTTTGTACCCTAAATCATCCCACGGATATATTTATGAGTTAAATATTTTTTCATCGTTTTAGATAAAAATTTCATTTATTTCGTCGTTTCTCACTTCTATGTGTAATACTTCGTACATTACATTAACTAGTTATTAACTATCATTAATCTGTAATTTTTAAAAATACTTTTTTCGGTTTTTTTGAGAAAATGGAAGGTCACCTTTTCTTCAATGAAGCCGATGGTATAACAACAATGACGTCACTTTCCCCAAATTGCTCCTGACATCTTCCCTACTCATGTCATCAACTTTTTCATTGTTCAATACAGGTGTAACCAGTTTTAAAAGTGTCTGGCTTGGAGTATTAACTTTTTAGAAATCTTATATATTGCATTCATTTTTAGTAGAAAAACAACCTTTTAAAAAAATGAAAGTGTTTTAGCATTACTTTAGGTAATTTATTTTAGAATCAATCACATATTTATATTTCGACCTATACATTTCGAGCAACAAAACACGAAAAAAGCCAAATTCCGATAAAATCTATTAATGGGAAAATTCTACTTTTTACCATTATTTAAATTAAATAGTTTACTGCTGAGGCAAAGTTTAAAAGATCCGATTCCATTCAAAAAAGATTCAACAGCCATTGTTTTACTTGTTGCCTTAAACAAACATTTCGGTTTCGCTGCAAAATTATTTCATTTCCGGAAGCAGGTGATATATTACAAATGCTGGTGTGTGTGGGCTTATATGTTTAAAAAACACAATAAGACTATTTCCTTTTATCTTGGGATTTAAAAAATGAAATTCTAATTCTCTCCCTCCCCTCCGATTTCCGTTCTGCGTAATCAGGGTGTATTTTTTCTGTTGAGTAGGAGGCATTTTTGTGACGCAAATACTAATGTCCTTATTATCATCTGAACATAGCCGAATCATTGCATAGACAAATGACACAAATATCTTGGGCCAGATTTTTTCGAAAGGCCCGGTCAAACTGCTATTTTGAAAAGATTTGTAAATAAGATAGATAACCTTTCTTTCGGACAACTGTAAACAAAAATACGCTGATTTTTATATGGTTACAAGGTATAAATTGAAGTTTTTTTTATAAAAATTATAAACAAACTGTTCCAATTTTTCTAGAAAAAATCTAAACAATTATTAAATATTTAAGATTTGTTTTAGTTTTTCACATAATTTTGTTTAGTTTTATTAATTATTTTATATTTTGTGTGTGCTCTATTTCTTGTTGAAAAGTCCCTGTTTTAAAACATTTACACGCTATTTCAAGAAGGTTTTTAAAATTTATTTCCATCCGAGAGAGGTTTACCGAGCTTTATGCCCTTTGGAATATATTTGAAACGTGTTTAAAGAATATTTATTGAGATATTCGCGTTGTCTTAGGTAGATTTTATTTTAGATATATGAATATCTGAATCTTTTGAATATGAAAATCTTAAATTTTAATCATCAAAAGAATTTTTTAAAAAAAATTGAAATACTTTTAATACACGGGGGAGTTGGAAAATAATTGTCTTAATATTATAACTGTTAAGGGAAACTAGAAACCATTGAAACAGGAGACAAATGAGGAGATATTTTTATTTACATGATTTTCTCTATTGAATGCCTCTTTTTTAGAACATTGCATCGCGGTTAAGCATGCAATGGATGATTTTGTGATGCAATAAGAATAAAATACAAAGAAGACGTAACATATATATATTTATCTATAAAGAAAAGTTTAGTAAAAAAAAAAATTGCTTTTTCTTGATGTATCAATATAATTAAGCACTCTATATTGATAAAACTACGAACATTACGTATCTATAAGCTCTTTTTTGCTCAAAATGTTATTCCTTAATATTCCATCATGTTACTCTACCGTATTTTATCATAATCTTTGATAAGATATCCATAAAAAAGTTCAGTGCCTTTTTAAATAAAGGCTTGAGGATTGTTCACAAATGTACAGTTGAAAATTTGGAAAAAAAGTACGATTTGATTAAACTAACTTTGATAGAATTACTTTTGCGGAAGCATTTAATGGAAAACTTAATGGTAATTTTGTTCAATCAAGTTAGAATAGCAGTATTAAACAAACCATTAAAACATTCAGATTTTCAACAATAATTGCATTCAAACGCATTATTATCTTTTTCTTTTTTTATGTATATTAAGTTTTTTATATATATATATATCAAAATTTCTCGTTAAATCAATAAATTAACATTTTCTTCTTTAAAAACATTTTATTTGGTATTAGTTTAATTTTGTCTGGAAAATGAATCGATAAAAATCCCCGTTATTTTTCTATTCTGAAAGAATTTGAACCTTTATGCATTGCATATGTTATTATGTTGGTAAAAAATAGTATTTCAGCGTAATGAATACAAGATTTTATTGTATCCTTTTAAGGTATCGAATTTTATGACAATTTGGCAATTTAAACTTCACATAAATAAAATGTGTCGTTATCGTACAATGTGTGTTAAATTTAAATCATCAGCACTTAAATATGTAAACTTCAAGAACTATTTCACAGATTTTATAAGATCTTTACAATTTTCTTTTCCTCTCTAAGAACAAACAACAACACTCGAAACCGTTAAAAGTTCTCTAAATAACATCAGATATCTAACTTATTTACAATCCCAATTCACAAGCAGCGAACAAATCCTGTTGTTTGAACAGAAAGAAACCAAGCCAAATTGGAGTAAATCCTTCTCACTAATGAAGTCCACAAAATCTGTGCAAAATTTCCCCGTCCGTCAAAATAAACAAGGGTTAACTTTTCATTGACATCCTCCGCAATCTAGCTGTGAAGTTCGGGTAACTGAACTTCAATCCAATCACATAGAGTGAGCCACTGCGACCCTTGAACATGACGCAATTTATCTTTGTGATATTTCATACATCTCACAGAATACTACCTTTTCTTTTAACAAGTCCAATTTTCAATTTGGGTGCTATTGCCTCTGTAGAGATGGTTTGATTACACAAAAGTTTGGAATTGACAGAATAAGTACAGAAATCTGACAAAATCAATAAAGAATTTTTTCACGATATTAATTTAAAGCGCGTATATATATTTTGAATATATGTGAATAATTAATTAACATTAAAAAAAATCTAGTCATTAGATCACATGTTCATAACGTATATTTCTTAAACTGTCTAGGTACATGTGCTCTTAAAGTGCTTGAAATCGTTATTGTCCCTTTAAATATAAATTTTGCCAAAGTAATTAACCCATTAACATTTACTTTTTGTTGAAATGTGATGTAAAATTATTTTAAATTGCAAGTTCTCATAAGCTTTTCAAAATTGCACCGCATTTATAAGCTTTTCAAAATTGCACCGCATTTATAAGCTTTTTTAGATGTTAGATTTAATTCTGCGTGAAGGGATTTAAAGTAAGAATTATTATTAAATAAAAAGTCTCATGTATAATCAATCCACTTATCCTCCTTTTGTGTTCATATAAAAAATTTTTAGCCATCATATCTATAATGAAATTTTAATTTAACTATTTGAATAATAGCAAATGTCTAAGGTGTTTAAGTTACAAAAATTATTTTTTTCATTTTATATCTTAATTACTAGAATTCACTATTTTTTAAAATATATAAATGGATTTTTTTGCAAGTTGACTATCTTTTCTCCGATAATTTCCTAAATAATAAACTTTTGCTGACCTGCCTCAAGCCATATCATAGAACTAATTATCTGAATTGTAATAATATATTTAAAATAATTCTTGTTATATTTAATAATTATATTTTCAAACAAATGACTTAAAATTAGTCTAGCTTAATTTATAATTGTTTTATTTAAATGAATTAAACTAAAAATTCCACAAATTTGCTTAATATGTTTTGTTGTATATGAATTAATGAATGAATAAAAAATAAGTTTAAATGAATTTCTATTATTGCAATCAGGCTTTTAGCATACTTTTCCTTCTGAAATAAATTGCAGTCAAAACAATATGTGCTACGAAGTTTGCTTCGGGACAGATCAATTTTAAATTGGGCATTATCCTTATTTTTAATTGTTTAATTATATCTGTGCATTAATGGCATCAAGAGTTACAAAAGTGTCAATACATTTTAAATATTGTTCTAAAGAAAATACTATTTTTTGTTTAAATTTTTTTTTAATTATAACAGAAATATTTCTTTTGATTTTTAATTTTTACACCTTATCGAGTCTTTTGTAGAGCTTACTTACTAAAAATTCAAAACCCATCAAAATTTAAATGTACGAAATGAGACGCACAAATATATCTTGCCAAGCTTTTAAAATACTGCTTACGATTATACATTCGGAACGAACTCTTTTATACTCCCTTATCCCCACCTAAACCCTAAACCAGGGGTCGGCAACATGCGGCTCGCGAGCCACATGCGGCTCTTCGGATGTGAAGCTGCGGCTGTTTAGTTCCATACGCAGTTATTTATCTACACTATTAAAATTCGTAGGTAAACAAACATATTAAAACGAAATCATAATCAATATCTATTCAAATAGAGAAAGACATTGCCACACAACCTCTCCCTTCAAAATCTAGTTTTATTCTGCTTAATAAAAAATAGTGATTACACTGATCAGCAATAAATTACAAGCGATGCGCTGGCTGGCGCCAATATAGACAAAATAAAAAGAATGTTTTGCTTCACACTCCCCACCTGAACTCTCCAAAGAGTTTACTTATTAATCACGTAATTCAATAAATGTAAACATATAATAAATTATACAACAAAGAATTCGAAAATACAATAAAATGCTAAGCTAAGTACAAAAACACTATAAAAATGTCAAATTCTTTTTCAAAGGGAAATTAATTAACAATTAAAAATTATGATAATAAATGAGTTTAAATGATATGTTAAATAAATAATAATTAGACTAAATGAAACAGTAAATAAGAAAGGAATAAAAAATTTAAAGTTCTAAGAGTTTTTTCAATTTGTAAGACACAGTCTATAGTTCAAGTGGATAAAGATGTTGAACAGTTCGTTTTAACAGTCCACCACTAGTCTTTAGTTCGTAACAGCGTGTTTTGTTATCACGCCCTGGTAAGGTTCTTTCAATTTTACCTAGCTTCCAAAGAAGCTTGTTTTTAGTGTTCTCTTCAATCAATACAACATCCCCTACCTTTAGTTCAGGGTGTTTCCGGGTTTTTCACTGAATGAGCAGTTCGCAAATCTAATAAGTATTGTTTTTTCATCTATGCCACAGTTGTTTTAGGAGTAACTGTTGGTATTTCTTTCTTTTTAAAAGAGATGATTTTGTAGAAGCATTTTCTAGGATCTCCGCAAACGTAACAGGATATGTTGGTTGATTTTGTCCAAAGTTTAAAAAATGCATAGGAGTGAGAGGCCTTGGTTCATCATTTTCTTCATACACGTAGCTCAGTGGTCTTAGATTGAGAACAGCTTCTATTTCAATAAGTATAGTTGTCATTTCTTCAAAACTTAATAGGGCCTTCCCAAGTATTTTATGCAGGCTTTCCTTGACGGATCTCACCAAACGTTCATAAAATCCTCCCCACCATGGGGATCTCTCGATGATATTTTTCCAAATAATCCTTTTTCTGGCGATGAAATTCTGAACCATGCTTTGGGATAAGATTCTGGATAAATTTTCAATTTCTTTTTTGCTTTTCAGGAATGTTTTGGCATTGTCACTCTCTCTGTATATTACTTTACAACTTCCTCTTCTTGCGAGGAATCTTCGGAAGGCAAGTAGAAACAAGTTAGTAGTCATATCCGACACCAGTTCCAAGTGAAGTGCTCTGCTAACTCCGCAAGTAAATAAAACAATATAGGATATTTGCAGCTCTCCGAAATTATTGACGTAGAGTGGTCCAGCGAAATCCAAGCCGCAGACTGAAAAGGCTGGTGTTTGGTTGATACGATCACTAGGTAAGGGTGATGTGAGACGATCAATAGGTTTGGCTTAATATTTTCTACAAATAAAGCAATTTCGTATAACCTTTTTAACTAATTGGCGTCCTTTGGGGATCCAGTAATTTGATCTAACTTGTACTAATGTACTGGCTGTTCCTCCATGCATTACTTTATTATGTTCTCTGCGTACTATCAATGTAGTCAACCAGGAGTTTTTGGGTAATATCAAAGGATGCTTTTCATCAATGGACAAATTACAAAATTCTAGCCTTCTGCCTAATCTTATGAGTCCATTTTCATCTAAATAAGACATGTAATTATATAAAGGGGATTCCTTTTCTATTTTATTATCTTTCAAAGATTTAAGTTCTTCAGGGAAGAATTTTTCTTGTTCAACTTGTATCCAAAATCTTTCAGCTTCTGATAACTCTTCACTTGTTAGGGGACCATGTAATGCATTGGATTTTTTCAACATCTTAATAAATCGTTTCTGCCACGCGGTAATTCTTAATACTTTTTCTAAGTTGCTATATTTAGAGATGTCAAATAAACTTTTTCGTTCTTTTATAATACATTTATGGTGAACAATATGGTTAGATTTTCTATATTCTAAATCAGGTGAATTAGGGTTATCTTCGTTCTTAGATTCGGGCCAAAATTCTGGAGGAAGTCTTAGCCATTCTGGACCTTGTAACCAAGAGGTGTCATTTAACAATCTGGAAATTTTCACTCCTCAAGATACAATGTCAGCCGGATTTTGAATTCGAGGGCAATGATGCCAATTTGATGGGGAGGTCAATTTCTGAATTTCTTAAATTCGATTTATGATGAATGGCTTAAGTCTTTCAGGTTGCCCTCGAACCCAAAAATATGTTATTTTCGAATCTGTCCAAAAGAAGCAAGGGATATCGAGTTTTAGAGCTTTCAAAATATTGTTGCTTAATCTAGCTGACAGTAAAGCACCCATTAATTTCAATCTTGGGAGAGTCAAAGTTTTCAAAGGAGCTATTCTGTTCTTAGAAACAACAAATGATGTGGTAGAATTTTTTTATTAGATGATGTCACACGGAGATAAGCTACTGTTCCATATGCCTTTGCTGGCATCAGAAAAAAGGTGAAGTTCGAGTGTTTTAAAATTATTCACTAAAGGGTCAGAAAAGTAACAGCGTGGTATTGAGAAGTCAGCTAATTGGGGGACCTCTTCACACCAATCAGCTCAAAGGGAAATTATGTCATCAGGAACACTTTCATCCCAATCTACGCCCAGAAGCCATACTTTCTGCATCAAGTGCTTTATCCTGAGAGTAAAAGGTCCCAAAAATCCAATGGGATCGAAGATTCTGCCTAAAACTTGCAAGATAAATATCTTTGTATCAATTCTTTTAGAGACAAAGTCGATTAACCCTTTAATATCAAAGTATAGAAAATCTTCTCTACTATTTAAAGCTATACCCAAAACTTTGTAGGGCAAATTAT
The DNA here is from genome assembly GCA_019973955.1 of Trichonephila inaurata madagascariensis. Lineage (NCBI taxonomy): Eukaryota > Metazoa > Arthropoda > Arachnida > Araneae > Nephilidae > Trichonephila > Trichonephila inaurata. Next base: position 102,132 of record BMAV01023763.1, read on the forward strand.
CTTTTTCAAAGTTTCAAAATGAGGATTTTCATCCGAAATTACTCCTTTATCTTGCCATGCCTTGTGCAAGGATTTCGAATTAGTTTGCCATTTGTGTAATACTGGCATCTTCGAAAATTTTAGTCGCTTCTAAAGTAATTGTTAAAGCTTGATTTACAATCGGTTGGCTTCCTATAATATCGTCCACATAAGTATTTTCATTCAAAAAGTTAACTGTATCTTATACTTTTCCAAATATTTCTTTAAATGATGTTTTATAGTTGCGCTCAATAAAAAAGGACTACTACTAATACCGAATAAAACTCTGGTGAACCGATATACAGAAGGAAGCTCAGACTCATCGAAGGGGTCGTTCGAAAACAAGAATTTTGTTACGTCCCTATCCTCCTCATTCAACATTATTTGTAAAAATGCTTGCTTCATGTCGGCAGTGAAAGATACCGCTTTAGTCTAAACCTCAGAAGGATATCAAAAATTTCAGGATAAAGGTTTGGTCCTATATGTAGACAACTATTCAGAGAAGGGGAATTTGCATCATGTGACGAAGTATCCATCATAAACAATACGTAGTTGGCTGGAAGGGCGATCTTTTCAAATTACTTCTCTCTGTGAGGAAGATAAAAAGTAACGTTGTTTGAGTTACTATCAGAGAGAGAGAGAGAGAGAGAATTTGGGACTAACTCTATAATACCCTGTTTCAAATAATTCTGTAATACCTCTCGATATTCAAGGAACAAATAGGGATTTTTCTGGAATCGCTTTCTGAGCCGCGCAAATCTCTTCTCAGCTCTCTATTTCTCTATTATCTTTTAATTAACGTGCTTCTAACTTCCACGGCAATCCTACTTTATACCGTTTAGCTTTTTCATCGTATTTAATATTTGATTAGAAGTTCTTCATTATTTGATTTTCAGAGACATCAGATTCATTTTTAGAGTTGATTAAACCGGAGACTTCAAGATCCCAAAATTTCTTTAGTTGATCCGAAATCAAATTTTCTTGAACTATTACACTTAGAGCAAGCGATGATTGATTTTCGCTATTTCGACCTTGAAGACACCAGCCGAAGATGGTTTCAACCGCAACTAACTTCTTACTCAGATGTTTAATTTTTCCAGTAACTACATCGTAGTAATAGTCTGATCCGATTAGTATTGTAATAGGCTCTTGACAATCTGGTGAGTCTGCGAGGACTAAATTTTCTAATTAAAAACTGCTTGTGGAATATTGTCTAATTCAGGAGGGGGGATATTTGCCGCCGAAATTTGATCAGTAACCAAAGCCTCTATGTCTACTTTCAAATTTGGCGAATCCTTATTTTTAAGAGTTAATTTAACTACATCATAATCTTTTTCAATGGGAGTTTTATTTCCAAAAGTATATGCTGACAGCTTTTCTTTTCTAATGGCTTGGAGTCCTAAGCAGTTAAGACAGTTTTTTTTTGTTATAAAGCTTCTCATTGATCCACAATCACATAACAAACGCGAAAATATTTCTTTGGAATTATGTTCTAATTTTACGGTACATGTTTGCAAGAATATTTTATTTTGTTTATTGTAAGAAATTGTTGAGATGACTGTATCTTGAGAATCTATTCCCTTCCCTTCTGATTCAGTATATATATGCTTATTTTCATTAATTAATTTAGATTTGAAACAAATTGTTTCGTTATGTCTACCATAGCAAATTCTGCACACACAAGTCTTATTTGATAAACAATTTTTTATACAATGTTCTGGTCGCAAACACAAAAAACATTTCCCCTGTTTCTTCAAAATTTCTTTTTCTTTTCAATGCTAATTTTATTACACTTTTCTGCCAGATGATCTAGATTGCAAAAAAAAGCAGTGTTGTAGATCTCTTTCGTTTATCGATGTCATAAATTCACATGTAGATGTGCGACCTTGAATTTTGTTCTGTCAATTGCGCGAAATGTTTTGATTATCGCCATACCCGGTTCGTATGTGTTAAGAGTTACGAGTAAGAAGATTTTTCCTCCCCCCCAGGCTGCTTAGTAGATGGGCGGATTCACGACATTCAATTTCTATTTTTAAAAATTGCAACAATTTCATTACATCGAATGTACTTCCCTCTTTTTTTCCTAATTGTTTTCTGCTAAAATCTTAAGACCAGATCTTCTGGTAGTAATTTAAGAATTGGCTGCAGTAAATGATCGTACATTACAGATGTTACGTTAAGTGATTCTAAACTTCTAATTTATATTTTACAAATATCGTATAACTTCCTTAATCCAATAACGTTATTTGAATCTTTTACAGGATAAAGATTGAGTAATTTCGACATATGCGCGTAACTACAATTTCTTCTCTTCCAAATCTTTCCTTTAATAATATCAAAGCATTGTCATAATTATCATCAGATAAAGCAAAACCGTTTACTACATTACCGGCAACTCCTCCTAGTAATGACTTTAAATACGAAAATTTATCTACTTTTGTTATAATGTTTCATTTTTGTCTATGGAGTTTTGGAATTTATTCCAGAATTCTAACCATAGACATGGATCACCGAAATATTTATCGATTTGTAATTTGGGTAGACGAACAGAATTAATATTGCTGTTAGAACTTACAGAAGATCCATTAATCGAATTGTTAAGCGAATCATTTTGAACATTCAATGTTGTTTGCGAAGATACACTAGAATCATTTTTTGATAGATTCTTAATTTTAATTTTAATTTTAGAGCACAACACAGAAATTTTCTCATTATAGCCGAATGCAGATTGTATTTCTGCATCAAATTCTTTTTCTACTTCAATAATATTTTGGATTTTTTTATCTAGTTCTTTTAATTCTTTTAAATTTTCATTTAAATAATCAAAATGTTCATGTAAAGTATCAAAAGATTGAGAATTAAGTTCATTTTTTAATTTATTCCTAGTTTTAGTTACTGCTGTACGAATGATAGCTCTAGTTTTCTTCAATTTCTTTTTCTCGTCCATTTTTTATAAAATATAGTTACTAGATATAAAAGTATCAATGTTCTATTTAGATTGTAAAAAGTATTTCTTACCGTTAGCCGGCTTCACGCTTTTAAGCGTTATTCCAATGTTTTCGTTAATTCACAAAACCACACATACTACGATTTCATATCGTTCGATAAATTTCAAAAAGCAATTTTCTAATTTTTATGAATATATAATCAATCCATTGGTGGCCGATGCACCATAAAACGAAATCATTATCAATATCTATTCAAATAGAGAGAGACATTGCCACACAACCTCTCCCTTCAAAATCTAGTTTTATTCTGCTTAATAAAAAATAGTGATTACACTGATCAGCAATAAATTCCAAGCGATGCGCTGGCTGGCGCCAATATAGACAAAATAAAAGGAATATTTTGTTTCAGTATCTATGCGAGCGACTTAGCGACTAGGTGTATCTTCTCACGAACCACACGGCGCAGAAACTCGCTGAAGGTACCAAAAGCTCGGGAATGATCCGTCTTGACCATTTATATTCCGATATTGCAATTAGTTAAAAATATTAATTAAAAAGCATAATTATTGCCATTTTTTTCCCACGAAGCGGCAAAACTCCAATTGTTTCACCTTTTCTTTTCTATAAATATTTTTTTTCTAATGCCATATATATATTATCCAATTTGTTGTGAAAAACACTACTTATAAATGAATAAATAGATATTTTTTCTTATAAATAAATAGATTAGTTTATATATATATATATATATATATATAT
>BMAV01023763.1:106256-147154 GCA_019973955.1 Trichonephila inaurata madagascariensis
CCCCCCCCCCCAATCCTTTACAAAAACTCGAGAAAAGTTTGCGGTGCGTTTTATCGACACCTACCTCCCGATTCTAGTCCAGAGTAGCGAAGACCCCACATATGTCTTGGTGAGAATCCGAATACTTTTTTCACCCCAACTTTTTTTCCCCTAATGTCCTGCTATGGAATCTACTTTCATTTTTTTCAAGCCCTCAAATGGAATTTGAACAAAGTGGCATAGTCATTTGCAATCGATCCGCTGCAGCCGTTGTAACGTATCGATCGAACAAATGTGAAACGACCATGGTTTCCCTAACAAAAGGAAACACTTGTTAGGGTGATTAAGAGTCTTTTAGTGTTGTCTAACGGCACGCCCTTATTTCCCATTTCTGAATATACCTTAAGATTCGAACACAACTGGATTAACAGGTTACTCTTTCTGACGTCACTCCAGCACGCAAAAGAAACGTTTTTATTTCCCTCGTCACTTTTACTTTGAGCTCCTTTCACTCCTATTCAGAGGGAATTTTCTTTGTTGATTCGAGGAAAGAGAAGAATTTAAAATGTTCACTGATGAAAATTTTTCTTCTGATTGTCAAACATAAGGATCCGTAATTGATAGCAGTGAGTTGAAAAAGACGAACATTGTGCGAGCTCGGTATCATTTATTTTTCTTTCTTTCAGTTCTTCAGTTTCAGTCAATCGGTTCACCCTGAAGGAGTTTTCAATGAGAAATAATCTCATGTCGAAAATCAATTATCGAGACAAATGGCTTTGAAAGAGCCTTTTCATGCGCAGATTATTTTGCACGTTTGATAGATTTTAAATGCTTAATTTATTCTACAGTGCCTCACTGTTTATTTGCTCATTGAAAAAGTCAGCTGCTTGGAAATAATTTTCTCGTTTTGAAATAAAAGTTTGTTCCAGAAATGTTAACAACAGTTTTTTCGTTGTGCTCTTAGAGGAATTTATGTTTAATCTTATTAAATGCATCAGTAGCCGTCTATAGAAGTAAATTAAACAGATGGTTTCCCGAAAGAACCAACAAATAAACAATTAATACTTTTATTCATATGAACTCATTGTATATCAGTTTTTATAATTTCATATTTAAACTAACTTATTATTTCTGAAGGAAAAAATTAATTATGGTAATTGTTCTATGTATTTGTTTTATGTAATTCTGGAGCAATGAATTTTTAAAATATTTTGGAAATTAATTATTTTTTTGTTTTTTAATTTGTTGGTTTTTAATTGATTTGAAACTTGTGATTGAATTGAAAAGTGAACAATTATTTTCTGGATAATTACAGCTCTATAATTGAGGTTATATGAGAATTATTTATTTTGTTGTTTAGTCAAAATTTTATTTTACAATGCTATATGTAGTTTTATTTCAAAGCTGTATATTTCTCTAGTGGTAATATATCAATATTTTTATATTGTTGTGTTGGGGCAATTATATACAATGAGAACTAAAAACGCAAAGAATTAGACAAAGTAAAAAAAAAAAATCTTCCCCGGTAAATCATTTTGTCATGAATCACAACCAATCCATGGCATAGTGAAACCACAAAACATCTGCTGAAGACAGTTAGTGCCCTTTTAACTTTCGAATGGAAGCCTGCGTAAAATGGATGAACACGACTGGCAAATTGGGTAGAAAATACAACTCTAAAAACTGTTAAGGTGACTGCCTACCTTCGGACCCATTTTTTTTTATAAAAACAAATTTTTGAAACAAATTGAGTGTTTTTAGGAAGAAAAATATAAAAGAAAATATGTAAATACATAAATTTTTTTAAATAAATATTGTACACTTTTAGAAAAATTATTTGTTTTCAAGGAAATTTTACCAAATTTTTACTAAAACGCGTAACACTGTATAAAAATTTCTAATACATACAAGTATCATAATTTTCTTTATACACAACATACATAGTACGGTGCTCTTCAAAATGAGCCAAAATCTAAGAGAAATATTAAAATACAAAAAATTAAAGGCAATTATACATAATAGTATGAAAATTTTGATATTTTTAAAGTTTTTTCTTTATAAAAACTACCCTAAATTAAAAAATATTTAACCTACAACAAAACTTATGATCCACTTTATGAAAAATGGTATACTAAACATTCCCACAAAATTTCAAAACGTTATCTGGTTTGGTTCTTGAGATATCATGTATCTGGTAAAGAGTTTCTTTCGAAAACATAATTTTGAGAAAAACGCATTTAAAGTTTTATCTTACCACCCTTTTGCATAGAGTGATGTTTTTTTAAAATCACTATAACTTTATTTCTATTTTGCGTAAAGGAAAAAGAAAAACTGTTTTGGAAAGAAAAATGTTCAAACTATAAGATTTTGAAATAAAAAAAATGCCTTATGTAGACGAAAAACGACATGTTCAAGTAGGCGATCACCTTAAAAATATGCAAGAATTTTACGCTGCTTACGAAAAGCTTTTTAAAAAATTAATTGTTCCATTTTATGAATTACGAATGTGTAATTTTCGTAAGTTCTTTTTTGAAATATGTAAAGTGGTGTCAATGCCTGTGCTTTTTATTAAGAGAAAGGAGTCATTGACATGATTTATTGAGAAAAAAGAATAATTTTACTTCAAGTCTAAAATGGGCGAAGTAAAGTTATCAAACAAAGGCAATATTTGACGTTCATTGCCAGGTGTTTTAAGGAAAAAGATTGAAACGACTCTTTTTACAATTAACTAACTTTTCAATAACATTATATTCAGAGAAATCTTCTAGCATTGCTCAACTCATAATTTTCTAACCATCAGCAACCTAAACGTAATAAAGTCTTTACTAAAGCAATAATTATAATGTGTTTCAAAATTACTAATCTAAAGCATTATGATATAAAATTTATAACCTTTTATATTATATAATATGTCACTTAAACTGCAATTTTTTTTTCTAAATTTGTGCAACGTAGTAAGTTTATTTCATTTAAATAAAATTTGGCATTGTTTCATGAAAGGTTTCGGTAAAATGATGCAAATTTATTTTGAGGCAGTAAAAATAACTTATACAAAAGTATATATAAATATATTAACACTCCATTGTATTGTGAACCCTACAATATTAAAAAAATAATCTTAAATTATTTTTATTGATCTGTTATTAGTATCCATGTACATTTCAATACAACTACAATAAGACATAAAAAAAATCCAAATATTTCAAGAAATCTGTATGATTTTGTTCTAGGTTATATCGCTGCTGAATATAATGTAACAATCGCTATATCAACTTTCTTTTATGTTAGCCTCTTTACGAATTTATTTTATTTGGATTTCACTTTTCTTCGGTGTAACTAGGACAAAGTGATAAACTGACTTGGAATCTAAAACTCCACTGAGTGGCCAAATCCATTTCGATGGGGGAAAAATGATAATAAATGTCGATAGTTTTTTTAAGCATCCCATTTTTTTTCCTTCACTCTCAATGCAAAATTGTTTTGTTCAGATCTTTAAAAGCCAAAGATTCAGAAAAAGAATAGCACAGTAATTCTTTAAAATCCATTTGAACTAAGATGTTAAATTAGGTCGCAGCATATTGTTTTAGAACTTTTTTTGGTAAAAAAGAAAAAGGATGTATAAGACCTATAGTCCCTGTTATATATACTAAATATGTAAAAGAAATTTTTTAGATTTTTCTCTGTCTTCCTCCTATATAAGGATTTAACTCCATTTAATGACCCTAAATTTATTAATCTTTTTCATTCCTAAATTAACTACGACCATTTTATTTCTGAAATAAATGTACCATTTTAGGTATATAAGTTTAAAATCCTACATATATTAAGAACTATTCATTGCAAACGGTATGATAACTTTCACATTGGTTGCTCGTTTGATTATTTTATTCGATATTAAATTGAAATTAATAAAGTGCAAACGCATTACACAAACTGACAAAATAATTACGTGAAACATTTTACGAAATTTGAAGAAAAACTTTATCATTAATATCAAATATTAGAGTATTTTTATTAATAGTAATTTGGAAATTTTATACATTTATTTATTGTTAAAAACATTTTATTATACGTAGTAGAATTGGATAAAAAATAATTGTAGAATGTAAAATTTAAATATCTTGTTTACTCTCGAAATGCGTATTAGTAATTATGAAACTGGTAGATAAACCTATATATACGAGTATATATATATATATAGTATTTGTAAGCTTTAACCGAGAACTTGGATGATGCAAGATCAATGCAATATTTCGTCAGCTTTTCCCCTCCAGACACTAATCCTTCCCTATAGAATCCTAGAGAGCCCCATAAAGCATGTCTTTTGGGGAATTTCACTCTTCGCTATCTCTTCCGATTTTCCCCATACAAATACCTTTGTTCCCCTAAGTCGGGGTTCTTTTGCCTCCTTTAAAAGTATTGTAACACGTGGCTTCAGTGCTCTTCCAACGAAAGAAACCCCGTACATTCAATAAAGAGTTTAAAAGTCCATAGCTGTCGTTACTGGGGCGTTAAAATGTGTCATATACCAAGGTAGTTTCTATGAACTCAAATGAAAACATACTTTTAAAAATAAATATTTGATAAACGCGCATTTTTTTTTAATATTTGTAAATTGTTATGCAATGATAAAGGAAAAAATAATTTTTTTTATAGTTTTGATTTTGAAACGCACTTTTATCACAAGTGCCAGAAAAAAAACTCAAGGCAAAAGTCAAGATTTAACACACCTACTCTTCCTAAAAAATTCCGGTTTTTTGGATCTAATATTTCTCATTAGACGGTATAGTCACGTTTAGGTGTTTACTGCAAGTGGCTTTTACTATATATAATCCAATTGTCTTTCGACTACTTGAAATGAGCAACTAATGATACAACAAAGCAAGAAAAGAGGGGAAAAAGTCTAGACTTTAGTGGTGTCGGTTATAATCCAGTCAATCTAGGGTGCCTGCAGCAAGTGAATAATTATCGAACCAAGTTTGAGAGAGAATTGATTCGATCCTTTCCTCCCCCTTAATTTCTTCCTTAGCTTTTGGGAATTACGCTTCTTTAATTGACAGATAGGATTAGAATCTAAAATTTCTTATTTGTTGCTAAACTTCCAAGAAATTTCATTTGTTCCTCATTTCCTGTTGAAATCATCTCATTCCGTCTCAAAAAGGATAGAAGCACTCATTAGTATTTCATATTAAAAAGAGAGAAATAAAAGAAAATGAGATCCTAGTATGTGTAGGAAATTAAGTTTTAATTCTGCTTCAGAGTCGATTCGGATATTTTGACTAATTTATTTAGATAATAATAATTTTTTCCCCTTGTAATGATTAGTAGTTAATCTCTATTGTGTCAAGAGAGTGAGAGAAGCTCTTATTTTGTATTCATTATATTCTCTAATTTGCTAGAATTTATTTTGTTATGGGAGAATACTATCAGTATGAATTCCTTTTTAAAATTCATTTTGATAAGAACGCTGGCCATGTATTCTATACGATCTAAGAATTTAGTAAGATAATATAAAATTGTACTTCATAAACAAATAATTTGTAAAAATTCTTGTTTTTTTTTCTCTTTATTGTAAAGTCAAAATAATCTTACGTTTATAAGATAACCGAGTAACCTTTAAATAATTATGGTCGATTTACATTAAAAAAAACTGATGTTATTAAAATGTTCCGAACAGTATGTCTAGTTTCATGAATAATTTTATGAAGCTATACTTGTGCTTAGATAAACAGATATCTTTAAGACTAATATTGCCATTCACACACAAATTTATCTGGGGAAAAATAAATTTTTTTAAAAAATGAACGAAGCTGATATGATAAAAGTTCTACGAAATTCATTGATAATAAGGAAATTTTTTCATCATGTTTATTCTACAACTTCTTCGGTTCATTTATTTTTAGTTAAAAATATTTAATAAGAGCGAAAAATTAGTAATAGGCGAGAAGGCTAATTTGATCAAAGTAAACAATGTATTTATTCATTTTGTACATTCTAAAGCTATATTTAGGCCATCACCAAAATGAACTTCTATGAAACTGTATCCTAAACTTTGTAATCATAGCTAGAAGCGGGAAAAGTTATAAATGTCAATGATAATAACAGTGCGATAAATCGAATAATAATAATAAGGAAATCTCTATTGAAAATGAAAGATCTACATGTCCACATATATTATATATCCTGCATGCCTTGATATATATATAATATATATATGCATGTCCTGATATATTATTACTAATCTAATTAACGATGGCCAACATCGCATTTCCTTTTAACAAACTTTTACGTGGATAACATAACAGAATTGAAATGGTCAGGAAATAAATTTTTTTATATAATATTTTCTAATATGTTTTTTTTTTTTTTTTTTTTTGCGGCACACTTGAAGAGTTAAGAATTGCCATTAAACTGTAAAATGAATGTTGACAATTGTACATGCTATAATAGAATTAAGTATTAAGAAACTTATAAGAGAGATTTTTTTTTAAAAAAGCAAATGATTTTCTTTTTGTATAAACTAACTAGGTTGTTTGGTATTTGACTGCGTATTAACGTCACTCTTCAAAGTAACAAGAGGATATTTTTATTAATTTGCATTGTAGATTATAAAATAATTTAACTGGTTAATAATTTAACTCTTTTTTATCCATCTAAGTCATGCTGCCAATTGTGATCAATTCAGTGGAACTCAATCCATGGCTGGTCACGAATATTAATGATGGATAGTGTTCATGTCGAATGAATTGAAGAGTATTGGATTCTGGAAATGTTATTTAAGTTTTCCACAAGTTTTTTAAAGAAAATGTTGTTTTATTGTATTTTAACTAAAAATGAACTTTTTAGAAGTCTAGTTTCACACTTAGTAAGAAAGTAAAGCGACTGTGTGAATCAATCATTACAGAGTCCTATATTTACAGAAAGATAATGTATAAATTTTTGCTCTATCTGTTGCACTTGTATCTGTATACGTCTCTTGTATTTTGTATACGTTACATTGTTCGTGATGCGGTTATTTAAAACTAGTTCTGTGATGACTTTATTTTCCGAATCAAATGAAATAATGATTCAGATTCGCTTTCATTTAGTAGACTGAATTGGATGAACGAATAAATATTTGCTGGATTAATTCAATTTCAAGCATTCAGTTAAATAAACTCGCAATGAATTTGGCAAAATGTTTTCCAATTCGAGTCACTTTAAGTTTTTACATCATTAGAATGGGAGTTATGAACATCATCAGTAGTTCCAAAAAATATTATATGGGATCAAAATGTTTTATAATCGTTTGAAACCCAAATGAAACACTTTTCTTTCCTTTCACATGCCGAGTTCATTTTTTCTTTTAACTGATTCATCATTCAAGGTTGAAGAGCAAATTTCAATCCTCTCTCTTGAGTCATAATTACAGCTGGAGCTGAAAAGAGCTGCTTTTCTGTGTGAGATGAATTCAGCAGGAGCATTTCCTGCCGGTTGATGACTCAGTGAAATGAATCGTGGAAAACCACTGCATAAAAGTGAGTTTTCTTTGAGTCGGGATTTTAAAAAAATGAGTTGAAAATGATTATTACTTTTGGCCTTTTTCGAGACATATGCTTACAGAACTCGAATAATTCATCAAGTTATTTTTGTTTAGATGAAAAGTATGATTTTTTTTCGCGACTTAAACCATTTACATTTTAATTTATGGTTAAACTGTGTTAATGCCAAGTTATGCAATTTATTTCAAAGACTAGTTACAAATTTTTTTGGAAGAAAATTTTAAATCTTATTTGTTTTGTATCAGAATAATTAAAGATATTTTTGGGTTAAATTGACACTGATCAGGATTGTGTGAAAAGTTTTGAGTTGTACAAGCAAAAGCTATGTTTGCTGTAGCTAGCTGTATCTTTTTCATCCCAAATGCATCCTATTTAGCTTTTATTTATATGTACATATAAAACTGATCAAATCTTTTGCTAACATTTTGTAATATCTCTTTTTGTATAACTTTTGGGGAAATCACCCAAGTCTTCTCTTGCATAACTAACTCCGATCACACGGAAAATTATGACCCTACACGTAAGTTGGTATAGAAGCCATTTAACTAATTATAGGCACATCGATATCTTAAAAACTTTTATTGATAAATTAACCTAAATTTATGAGGGAAAAATAAATAATCATTAAACATTATAAAGAGTAAAGCATTACTTGTCTGATACACCCAGAAGGTCATTGCTCGGCCGTTGGATCTCGGAGAAAACTTTAGAAGATTCTTCTTAATACTAACAAACAAGAAGCAATAAAAATGTGGTCAGCAAATAGTCTGACAGAAGAATTAGTATTGTTATTTAGCCCTATTTAAAACCACTATATAGTACTACAGATCTGCATATCACCTCTTCTTTAAGGTATCCGACTACCCTAAAATCATGGTTTTCTTAAAAAATGGACAATTTTCTTTTTGTGATTTTATTTTATAGGCCATCTTATTAGGTTTATAAAAAAAAACAAGTTTTTTTATTTTCCATTCACTAGAACAAAAACTACAAGTATTTTAGTAAAAGCAGATGCCATAACTTTGCATAAGATGTCAAACTTTAAAATGCGTTTTACTCGAAATGTGTGTTTTTTCCCGAAAAGTTCAGACGGGGACAGCGATTGTTCAGAAAGTTTTTAAAATAATTTGCTGAAATTTTGTGTGTATGTTCTGTATAACAGTAGAAGTATTTTGACCTTCAGATTTATCAATCACTGTTTTATTACAAAATTTACAGTGCATTATGTGAATATAATCACTGTTTTTTTTTAAAGAAATTTCATATAACTAAGATAAAGTGCTCTAGTTTTTGTAAAAATAAAAATATTTCTTATCCTGAAGGTCATTTCAGAAACGAATAGCAAAGTAATACATCAAAATTGAAAAATTGAGAATTGGTTTATTTAGTATTTGTACAGAGCGGGCCCCGTTTATGTAATTGTTTGTCAATTTTTACCCATTTTTTCCCATGTTAGTAGTAATAATTTATTTTTATCTTCTCAATTTTAGCCTTTATTTCTTAAAATGTACTGAATGAATCTAAAAACCACAAAAAAATCTCCATATCTCTATTTTTTTAAAAAAAGTTGTCGCAAGTAGTCGGATACCTTTAGAAGATGTCAATTAAAAATTAACAGTAAAATAAAAAAAAAGCCCAAGTTAGTTTTAAAACGGAAACCTCTTCAAGTAAACGGTATCAAATTTCGTGCGATTTCAATAAATAAAGAAGTATCAGCATTTTTTTAGTATTATTATTTCCGTTTTAAATATTTTTAGAATGATCATAATGATCCTTAAGGCTATCTTCGGCTAATGTTAAAGAATAGGGGTCGAATTCGGAATATTTTTTCAGATATAAAAGTATTCAAACATTAATATTATACTCTGGCTACACTCTCCTGTAGAGAATCACTTATTTTATCAAACTACTCATTTTTATCCAAGTTGAAGCATTTTTTCTTTTAAAAAATGTGTTTTTGAATTTGTTTCCCATACCGTAATGCTAAATGAGCTATCAATTCACATATTAAAAGGAGAAACTAATTATTTATGAAATATTTTGAAATTTTAAAAACGCTATATTATAAACAAATGCATAAGTTACAATGTCACATTTTTTTTTAAAAATTGAGGCATTTTTTCTGTTCGAAACTGTGCTACGCGTCAAGTTCACACTCTCTTACGTATGGCGAAAACAGCCTTTAGTTATGAGGATGTATTACTTAAAATTTAGCTTCGTTGCAGAATTTCCCTTTTTTGAATAAATAAGAAAACAAAGCGAATAAACTGGTTTTTAATTAAACCAAAAATGAGTGCAGTGAATTTTTAATATTATTAGCATTCCTTTAAAAATAGTTACTGAATCGCTCAAAATTTGTGACTAAATTTAAAAAAAGGTTGAACAAAAAGAATACACTCAATTATACTACCCTCAGTTGATAATGTTTTTAGTATGATGTGTGTGTGTGGTTGTTATATTAGAAAATTAAATAATTGCTAAATTATGTTTCTCGTTATTTAGTTAGTCTTTAGTCTTTTGAGTTATTGTACTTACTGAAAAAAAATGTGACGTTTCTCTAGCTAGTGTACTAATTTTAATACGTTTCCCTGTTTTGATTCTTTTAGAAATGTTTTTCATAAATATTTATAATAGAACACTAAATGTGTATGCACACACGCGAGAGTCACTGCAAATGTGTCGAATAAAAAGATAAGACGCGAAATGCTTTAAAATTTTTTTTGAAAAATTTTATATTTCCCTTTTGAAATAGTTGGTAATTTATATGCATGTAATTTGTGGAAGCGATTCAATATTTATCTCGAAGTACGGCATAAATTAAAATGGCACATTTTTTTCCTCCAAAGAATGACAAAGGGGTGGGGGGGGGGGAGAAAAAGTAACAAAGCCTTTGTTTAAAAGTTTTTTTATTCTTATTAAAAAAAAAAAAAAAAATGAGAGTAAATTCTTATTTTCTAAAAAAAATATGTAACAGAGTAAAATGAATATTCCATAAAAATTAAAGAGCTAGTTCATAAATAATAAATAGTATGAGCCGTACTTTCATACTTAAAAAATATAACAACATGCCTCAGTTTAAAAGAAGTTAATCTCGGAAAAATCAAAGAATGAATGAATTTTTTTTTTTTGCTCTGAAACTTATTAAATGATATTAGAAGGGTTTTTTTTTTTATATCACAGTTGATGGCACGCGACGCAATAATTATTTAGCACTTTTACTGAAATATATTCGAGTGCTTTATATTGTTCTGCAGATTAATTTCTAATGCTTTTCTCCTAAAAAGGGGGAAAAAAGAGTTATATAAATAATACTTTCAAATGACGAAATTAAATATTTCATTTTGAATAAGCATGAAATTGGGTAGCCTTATATGTTAATTTTTCTCTTAATTATCAGTGTGTATTAATTAGCTTTGTGTGTTCATTAAATGTGAAATTTTTTGTGTGAAGAATGCTTTAATATATTAATTTCGATTAAATTCTGAAAGGTACGAGAATTCGAGAAATGTGTGTGTTAATATTTACTTTACACATTCTGTGTAATAATTTTCTTTCCTTGATGTTGTCCTGGGAAAAAAACGTCATTGCTTCTCTTATTGCCAGTGGCACGTTCGATCAACTAATTAAAATAAATAGGAATAACTGTTAGCGAAATGTTTCATGGCTAAATATTTTTGATCCAAATTAAATTATTAATTTTCTGTATGCTTGGTACTCTTATCAATAGTTTAAAATAAACATTAAATGATATTATTGTAAATAATAAATGCATTTATATATATTGAAGCATATTTGAGCTTTATATGCATAATCCCCCTCTCCTCCTAAAACTCTTAACAGTAGACGTTGGGTGGATCATTCCTTTTTGTAATTTCAGATGCATATTTATAAAAATATATTCGATATATCCCTTGTTTTATATCATGTTTTAAAGAATTATTTTAAGAAATTTATTTCTGAGTTTAATTTTCTTTGAGTATTTCAAATAAAATGAAACTTATTTAAAACCTAAACAATAAAAATCAAGTAAATTTGTTAATATTTTGAATTTAACAAAAAGAATTATGAAATTTTGTTTTGGAAAAACAAAAATTGCTACCGACTCTCAAATTCATAGTGAGTGCATTTTTGAATATTAGGAAAATACAAATTATTTTATATGAATCAGTCCAAAATAATGAATTTAAGCAGATTACTCTAAATTAAAAATTGTTACTTTACAAAAAACATAAATTTTCATTAAAACAAAAGTTTAGAATGGCGTTTAAAGAAGGAAAGTATTTTCAATCGAGAGAGAGAGAGAGATTTGAAGAATGCACATTGATTTCTAGAGCGTATTTCACAATTCTTTTTTGAATGATATGAAACTCGTAAGGTTCGAAACAACGAAAGAAGCGAGTAATTATTTACATTCCATTGATAATCAATAATGCGGTGTCAAGGAGGGTGATTGACTTGGGCAACACCTTGAGATTTCTTGAACTCATTTTTGTACATATGTATGGAAGCCTCCGAGACATGAACGAAGAAATAATTTGTTGAAAACAGAAGTAAACTCATTTTAGGAGACCTTAGGGAAACCATCTTGTGTTTCATGCTTAAGATAAAGAGTTTGCTACGGAGTTGCACAACTTGAGAAATTCGGTGCTATTTAGCGAAGAATGGAGAAGGAAATCAGAAAGCTTCTTTATAATATCTTTCTTTTTCTAGCGAAAGAAAATGAGACATTTTTAATAGATTGCTCGAATGGCCTGATTCTTTCAAAACTTCAAATGAATATTGAGACTGATCATTTGACTTTCGAAACAAAGAGAGTTACTAGACGTTCCAAGTGTCTTTCTTTGATTGTTTTGTTTCTTTATTAAAAAAATCGTGTTTCAAAATTGTTTTGAAACATTTAGAAATTCAAACATTAACAATAACATTTGTTTTATTTAGATGCCTTTATGATTATTTATTTAGATGAAATATGGCATTTTACTTTTTGGGACATTTCTTTCCATCAGAATAGACATTATTTTGATTTATTAATCAATGCTTCATTCCAATTAATATGAATAGTCACTATTAGGAGACGACTACTTTTTCAAAAGAAGTTAATCTTCAAGGTTCATCTTTCGGCTGAGCTGCATTCCCCTTTTTTGTGACTCTGCCATGTATCGCCGGGACGTGGTAAGAGGCTGAGTTAGGAAGGAAATTTATAACCTCTCCTTTGAAAACGAGAGAGTCAATTGATTGACGTTTATGGGTTTTGACTGACCACATAATGTTCAGAAAGCAGTTAAGAAGGGAAGAAACTTCTTGGTTGATTTTTGAAATAAACCTTTAAAAGAGACTGTATTTTTGGTTGAAATATCGGCAGCCCGTTCTGTAAAGGTTAATATATTTTTCTTAATTTTACATCTATTTAGAATTTATTTTTTCATTTAAAGAAATTATTCTTAAGTAATTATCCACCCTAATTTTGTGTGATTTCGTTATAAAACACGTGAAAATTAGTTTTGTCCGTAGGTTTATTAATTAATGCATTAATTTTGTTGTAAATTTGATGGCATAATTTAATTCAATTGACTCAATTTAAACATATACTCACTGTAAATTTGAAAAAAAATTAATATCTAGTCGAAAGCCTAAACCATTCATTATTATAATTAATGTAATCATTAATAGTAAGTGTTTTTTGAAGTAAAATGCATTTAAAATAAAGTTTTTGAAATGTATTCATTTTTTTTTTAAAATGTTTGTTTCTATTGACTGCCTTTTCTTTCAGTCGCATCTTCCTTTCATCGCATTTCTTAAGTGTATTCTTGAGAAAAAGTAGAACTTGTTTCAATACACTTTGAATTCTATATGAGCCGAAACTTGTTACCTATATCTTACATTATTTTACAATAGCCTTTGCAAAATGGTTTTATAAAACTATCTTATTAATTCCTGTGAAATTCTTTTACTGTTTATTACTTTAAAAAGCTCTGTGGATTAAATTGCGCTCATTTTACATTTACAAATATATACATTCTTACACTATATTATTTATTTAACGAAGTTCACTTCACTTTTATTAAATATATTTACCTAAGAGATATTCACAGCTTAGAATTCTACGCAAATGATTAAAATCTCATCCATGTACGATTAATTAACTAAACCAAATCCTTAGAACTCCCATTGAGATGAAACAATTGTGAGCTCCATTACTGCCGAGCTGTTTTCAATCCTCCAGTGATTTGATCTCTAAAGACTGAAGCATTCATCAATTGATAAATGTTATTTTGTAGAGAAATTTTTCTAGAAATTCTCTTTTTCTTTATTTATATTTTCTCATTTATATTGCAAGTGTTTGAAATTGTTTTCAAGTTATAATTTCTTTAACAAAAGTTAATTTAACAGAAAAAAATTTCTATAAATTATATATAGTTGGTTATTTATAGTTGGCCCGAGATTTAACGAACCCCTATTGAACCAATTTTTCTCTTTCCCCTATTAAAATAAAGGCATAAACCCCTATTTAGTGAATAATATACCCTTATTTATAACGAATTATTTCAATAGCTGAAATTTTCTTCTTTTTGTTTATATTAGAAAAAAATTGTTATTTTGTCCAGAATTTTTTTATTGTTATTTTTGTCCAGAACAGAAAAAGGAATTTTTTTCTGAGTAGCAAACTTCGATCGAAAAGGGTGTAGATGGTTCATGAGTGGAACCTATCGTGTGAGTTTTGAATAGGACAGGAAACTCCCTCCACTCTACAACACAAGGGCTACTTTAAGATTTAAACGATCCTGTGATATATTTGATGACTAACTGCCTATCTGTGCAACTAATGTTCAGAAAATTGTTGATTTGTTGAAGCCAATGAATTTTGATGCAGAAATTGATAATGAAGACATTTTCTAATGCTTTGCCTCATTTACACCATACAGTCGGAACTATGTATATAGGTTTAACGAACCCCCCTATTTAACCAATTTTTTCTTTCCCCTAATTAAAATGAAGACAAAATTCCCTATTTAGCAAATAATATAAACCCCAAAGTAACGAATTATTTCAACAACTGAAATTTTTTTATTAGTTTGGATAAGAAGAAAAAAACAGTACTTTTCAAATGACATTATTTTTGCCTGGAACAGAAAAAACTTCACTTGTAAGTAGCAAATTTTGACAGTGAAGGGTGTAACCCTTATTAGACGTAACAGGTATAGATGAGTCATGAATGTATCTTATTGTGTGAATTTTGAAAAGGACACAAAAAAATTCCTTCATCTCATCTTACTCCACAACGCAGGGTATATTTTAAGAGATTTTACCATTTGCTCTGTTTCCTGAGAGAAGTGAGGTTTATTACATGTATGGTTTTGTAGAAAATTTTGTTTTTGAAAATTTGTGTTAAGCATTGCAGATTGTCGAAACCAAATGCGTAGCAATTTTTATGCAGAAATTGATAACGAAACTTCTCTGTCAAATCTGTTAAATTTTTTAATTCTTTACATACCTCATGGAATAGGATATGTAAAATTTTTTCTCTGCATTAAATCGACAAAAGAACTTTTTCGTGCGAGGAATCATAAAGATTGTGAAACATCTATTAGTCACTATTTTAAAATTTCCGGTTAACTGGTTCGTAATAATTCATTAATAGTATTTTTAGCTGTTGAATAAAAAGCGTGTCATTTCTAACGATAGATATTTTTTTTGTACAGTTGCTTATTATAGATTTTCCAAACGGTAAGTGCAACAGATTTGTATTTTGTTAGGATTAACAAACCCTGATTCAACGAACAAAATGTTCGGTCCCGACGAATTCGTTAAATCGGGGTCCGACTAATATGTCGTACTTCAGGAGTGGTAGACTTTATTTACTCATGATTATATCTGGATTATTGATGGTGTTATGGGGTTGAATTGACGAGGCATCCTTTTGTTAGATGATAACCCTACAATTTATTTAATATTTTGACACTTAACGCCACACACACAAACGTAGAACAAAATACGATGGACAAAAAGTGATGTAATTCTTATTTAAATACGTTGAGGTTTTGATTTCAAAGAGATAAAGTTACGATTATGTCCCGTTATGTGGGTAATTATTTCCCCGAAGTCTTGGAGGGTTAGGACCATTACTAATTAAAAACTTGGAAGATGAAATTAACGTGAATGATATATATGAAACAATACACCATATTTTTACTTGACTAATTATGATTCGGAGTCATGTATATCTTCATTTTATTCTTTCGGTGGACACACACATAAAACAAAGGACAATTTTTAAAGAGGATGGACAAACGATCATAGTAACATACGAACAAATATCGGCCGACTAATTTTCCCTGAAATTGATAGTATTTATACCAAAGGGCAACTGGAAGTTCAAGAACTCTCATGATTCCGAAGACTCCTCTTCTGATTTGTCTAGATTATCGGATGATGATGTCTTATGTAATTCTTAATTTAAATTCGCTGTGCTGTTTTAATGTCTAAATGATAAAGTTACGATTACATTCCATTAGGCGGGTAAGCTAACTAATAATTATTTATGCGAAAGTCCTGAAGGGTCAGGACCATTACAAATTAAAAGTTTGAAAGATTAAATTTACTTGAGTTACTACATTTACATACAGGGTGGCTATAATTAAACTGCAAGTGTTCAAGAGCTGGAGAGAAAACTACCGGGACTATTCCAGTGAAATTTGATATCTACACGTTTCAGAACATGCGCGTAAATATACAAAAAAAAAGCCCCACCATTTTTACCCGATAGATGGCGCTGTGCCGTGTTTCAATGCTTATCGACGGCATATATGCAAATTTTAGGCCCACCGAACAGTATAAAAACAAGACCACATTAAGTAGTGACATTAAGAGAACAACTGCAGCAGCAGCAGCAGCATTGCAAGAGAGACACATTGCTTAGAAACCACGGTATTTATACAGGACGGAGCACCCCCTCCCATCGCTAAACCTGTTAAAAAAATTGTTACATTTTTGGAGCCTACAGTCTTAAGCAGAGGTTTCAAAAACGCTTGGCCCCCAAGTTCACCGGACCTAAATCCTTGCGAATTTTATCTGTGGGGACATCTGAAAGATAGGGTTTATAGATAACATGCTTCTGTGGCTGAATTGAAATGTAGCGTAACGAGACACGTGAGACAGAGATTTGAAAGGCGACGTTTCATTGAATAAATAATGGTTTTCCAAAACGTCTTTAGGAATTGTTTAATTTGTGATCTTAATTTACGTTAATTTTTGATAACATGATACTGTAAAGATTTAATGAATGAAGCGAATTGTATGGACTTTTGATAAACTGTAAGTGATTTTGTGTATTGTTTATATGCCTCTTAGAATGTAATCATACTATGTCTATCGGTTTTGGAAGTTGTAAATGTCACTGGTGAGCGTTGAAATACAGTGCAGCGCCATCTACTAGGGGAAATGGCGATTTTCTTTTTTTTGCATATTTGATTTGCGCATGTTCTAGAAGCGTAGATACCAAATTTCACTGAAATATTCCAAGTGGTTTCCTCTCCAGCACCCCTTGAACACTTGCAGTTTAATTATGACCATCCTGTACATCTATATCTATCTATCTATCTATCTAATCTAATCTATCCTATCCTATTTAATCTAATCTATCTAATCTAATCTATCTATCTATAAATTACTCAGTATATGCAAATCAGAAACACCTAATAATTGATTGATGGCACATTAACGTCACTTCTGGAAGGATCACTAGGTCTTGGTGACGCATCTCGTTATTTTGAACCGTGTTCAAGTGACGAGGAGCACCTTACTCTCCAATGTTCCACACCTTGTCAACGTGAGGATTTTGAGCCTCAACAGATTCAACGTACTCGGGGAGGAGCGAGGTTCTTCAGTTGTACCAGGTTTCTGATTACATGACTCGACAGAAGTAGCGCCAGGCACAAGTTCATGACTGTGATCACTCGGCTACTGCGGCCGTAGCAACATCTAGAAGAGGAATATGCTAAATGAATATTTTCTCTATGTCTCAAAAGTTCATTGTTTATGTGTCTTATTACAGTAGCTTTATTATCCTTTAAGTAATTTTTGAAAAAATAAATAATATGCGTTAGAATTCAGTGCTTTTTTAAAATTCTTTCATTGGTAACTAAATTCATGTAATTAAAGAAGTTTTTATTATTTCCTGTGGTGTCACGAGTTAATTTTCTTCTATAAAATAAAACTGAGGTCACATTGAAAAACTTCCCAAAAGCTAATTTGTATTTCAACATTTTATGACATAAATTTGCGAACTGAATTGACATTCTATTTCCCAAACTCTCACACTCTTCCCGCTGGTGTGGAAGTTAGAAGAGAGCCGGCTTAGACTTCGTTCTTGTCACTTGATTACGGTTCCAAATTACGAGTTCAGTCGCCCCAATAGACACATCATTCACACTAAGGTTTCAGAAGAATTTAAGCTTTGACAAATAACTCTGCCCTAATTATTCCCAGCCAAGTTTTAAGTTTAAGTTCTATCAAGTCTTAGAGCTTTAGTACCATGAATCACGTGAGTATTGTAAAAATATGTATGACTCCCTCCCCCATTCAGGGCTGCGGTAGCCCAGTGGTCAAGGTATCGGATCATGGCAGGCATGTCATGAGTTCGAGCCCAGTACCACTAAAGACCCGCCGTGTAGGGCAGCGATGCACGTTAAATCTGTCGTCCTCCCGTTGGTGTGGTGTGGTAGTTAGGAGAGGGGGTGCCAGCTCAGGTGTCGTCCACGTCACTTGACCATGGTTCAAAATGACGTGGTCCGTCGCCAAAAGCCCTCGTGTAGCTGAACAGTGCGACGTTAAAGTTTTCTCACTCACTCCCCCTCCCCCCATTCTTTCGAAGTTTAATTCGGGCTACCAAAACTTCGTAAATTTGCTTAATTCTTACAAAACTTTTTTAGGATCAAATACATGTGTTTCATTTTATACTATTTTTGGTTTTAAAGATTTTAAAAAAGCAATATTTCTTGGTAGATTCTGTGAGGCAATCATCCGTACGGATCCAATGTTCTTCATATTATCTTTAATCTGACCAGTTGATTTTGATGTCGTAGTGCCCTTATTATTCTAATGGACGGATGAATTGAAATTCGGAATCCTTCTAACCAGCATGTCCTGCTTAGCCAATAAGACTCAAACTACCCTCTCTGAAGAAAGAGTCTTTGGTATCAGGCGTCACGGAGTCGAAAGGCCTTAGGAGAGTATTAAATTTGGCAGATGGCATTGGTTTTAAACTACTCTCTTTTCGACATGAGTTCTGCAGTTAATTCGTGCAAGTGTTGTAATTTTTCTCAACTCTGGCCTTTGTAGCAAACAAGAGCGAGGCAAGAGATCGATCGATTCAGTTCTGCTCTTCTGGAGGACTCTCTTTTACACGCTTCAAGAGAGAAGGCGACAATTGAAAAGCGGAGGGAATCATAAAAACTCAGTCGTAGCTTTATTGAATTTTCCACCATAAGAAAATCCAGCTCAAGTTCTGTGTCGTCGAACAGAAAAAACAAAGCACCTGTGTTGTCAAACTTCCGGGAACTTTTTCTCTTTTTCAAGGGATAAATTGGAGAATATCGACCGGCTTATTATAGGAGACGTCGGGTTTTCTCTCTACATAGCTACCTAAGGATAGCGTGCTTTCAATAAAACAGTTTTCCTTTGCTTTTTTTCCCCTTTTCTCTCCCTGGACAGCTTTTTTTTCTCCTTTTTTTCTTTCTTTACGCCATTTTCTCATTCCCCGATGATTTCCCGTGGTTTCTTTCCATATTCGAATTTCCCGCAGTGTGTTACTTGGTTATTCATCGCACGTTTAAGGCCAGTAATGAGATTTTTTTTGGTTCGTTTGTTTGATATTTTTCAGTTGTGTGTGGATTTCGCTTTAGTGCTTTTTTACTTCTGTGGTGGAAAGTTTCTTTTTTGAAGACTCGAAACGATTAACGTTAGGGAGGAAAAAAGACGTTGTGTTACATTGTTGAAGACGAAGCGTTGTGATTAATTTCATTTCTGACGGGAGTATGAAACCAAATAAAAGGAAGCTATTTGCAATGTGTAATGATGCAGACGTGTACTGCTCTTCATTTTTAATGAGAAATCTGAATTACTTAAGCCAATGATGAAAAATACATGATGTTTTGCTGTAATCCATTTTTTGTAATAAGCAAATTTGTGTTTAATGTTTGATATTTTTGTACCAATCTGGGGGTTTAATAAGCAACAACCTTTTAAAAAAGCGAGACTAATGTGTATTGAGATTTTAAAATTATGTTTAAGAGAAGTCTTATCTTCTTTGATAGAAAAAAATGAGTGAAACTGTTTTAAAGTTCCTGTAACGGGCCGAAGACATTTAAAGCAGCTGGAATTTTTAAATGTATTGCTGTGCTATTAAAATATAGTTATAGCAAACAATCAATTTTGGAAGATGTAGATAGATTTCTAAAATGTTAAAAAAATCCATCTGTGTGCAATGGCTGATTAAAATTTTTTTCCGAATATTGTTCTTTTATTTTGAGCAAGAGTTCTCTCATTAAATCTAAAAATAAATATAATGTTTGTTTTTTAAAAATTACTATTTCACTTAAGATTTTTTTAAAATTCACAAATGTGTAATTTTTATAATTAAAACTGAAAAAGAGAATATTTTGATGATTATTAAAATGTTATTAAACTGGGAGATTTTTTGTGGAAAGCCTTCAAATTTTTACTAGTTATGTGCGATTATTATTACTTTTAATAACTAATTCGTTTGAAGACAGCGATATACATATAAATATAATGAATCAATTTGCAGCTGCAGTTATGAAGTTTTCATTTATATTTTGTCCTTTATGCCCACTATGCATATATAATATTTCTTACGCATTTTTAACACGTGCTTAGTTTTGAATATATATGTTAAAATAAATCCTCCGTAGAGACCGTCGTAACTTTTTTTTATCGAACCTATATTTAAGTTCCAAATATATATCTTTCACTTTATTAATTTATTTTTGTTCAAAATTCATTGATATCTACACAGATGTTTTTAATATATTTTTTAAGCTCATTTGTGGATAATGGATCAGGAAATCTCATAAGTTAGGTAAGTGTTGCTGCATCTTTTAGTAATATTTCAAATAATTCTTCCATTTTCAGCGTAAGATGTAAGGTAATCACTAGTACTCTTCCTAAACACATACGCATGCTTCGCGAGAGGAATTTTGTTCAACACTTTCTAAAATTGCTACGGAAATCGATTGTTGCGTTTTCTTCCCGTTATTACATCTCATCAAGACAAGTTTTTCTCCTGTCACTGCGACAACAACACTCATGGGGATCACTTGGCCTTCACCCGCGGTTGTCTTATCCACGATCGTAACAAAGGCTTTGTTCAACCGACCATCTTCACCGTAGATACGCCCGATAGCAAGGAAAACACAAGAAGAAAAAGGATATTCTAACTTTTTTTTTAAACATCGGGACAGTAAACGGTGTCCATAATCCAACCGAGTAGTTTTATCTTCAGTTTTGAGAGGAGGTTTTTGTTAAAAGCTTGTATGTTTGGCTCGTTCTTGATGCGGACTATAAATTGTCATACTTATTTCTTCGCTTAAATATTCGTTGATATATTCGCTTAAATATTCGTTTCTTTAACAAAAATTCTGATCTGTCGTGTTGTTTCTGGTGATCTGGTCATGCGGCTTAATATTTCGTCTTTCTTTTTATGAGCGTAATTTTTTTGTACTTGTGTTGATAATTTCTTTTAAACTTCTGTTGTGTAGCTGAATGAAAACGAAAGAACCCTTTTTCGTGTGGGTGTGTATGAACCACTTATTACTGACTCGGAACCGAAAACTTAATTTATTTAGTGTAAAACTTGGAGCAATTAAAATGAAAATAAAATAACAAGGTATTTTAATGAAACACATACTTTCTGACGTTTCTGGTGATGTTTTTAAGCATTTGTTGCGAAATTGCTAACGCATTATTTCATTTCTTATATAATTCAATTCTGTTGTGTTTAATACTTTAAGAATTTTCGTACCGCGAATTAGTAAATTTTTTAAAAAACTTTTAGTCTTATTGTCCAACATTATTTTTCTCTTTTATTAGTCTTCTAGCTTAACAGCAAACTAAATGTAATTAATTTATTAGAACATTTATTATGTGAAAATGAATGTCGCACTGTTTCTTGGAGTCAGCTGCATTAATTTTCTATAATTTTTTTTTAATTTTCCGAGTCGTATCAATTCGACTTATTTTTATGTCACGACAAAATGTGTTTTTTCCCACTACGAATTTTGTTTCTGATCTGTGGAGGAGTCTCAGGTGATTTATTCTTGTAGTTAAATAATTTGAATTGACGTTTTTATTTCTTGTTTCTGTAATATAATTTCTGATTTGCGTTTTGAGCCGAAAAAAATCTGTTACGTAATTAACTAAACTTCTGATCATACACTTAAATGGATTTTATGCTCTAATTTAAAAAGACGGGGAATTAAAACAACGCCTTACAATTGTAGCGAAATGCGTAACTTTTGAACAGAAATATTTAAATTCCAATTTAAAACATGAAATGCAATATTTATAGAAAATATATATTTAACGTTTAATAAGATGTAAATTATATCGGATATGGTACATTTAGAGAGAGAAGTATGCAACACATTTGTTAATTTATTGCCTTCAAATTAGTTTATAACTTACGTATTTTTATTTATTATGTACATTTTACCGTAAATTGTGATGAATAGGAATAACAAGGAAAGTACATACAATTGTGTAAAGTAAAATATTTTGGAAATCGTTTATTGTTTATGATAATTTATTGGATCTGAGGCAGTTACATTTTTTTTTCCAGATTCTGATTTTTTTCATTCACTTTTTATTGTTCTTTTATGTAAGTGTAAGAAAGTGTTATGAGCTAAAGTATTTAAAGTTGAAAAAGAGTCGTAAAAATGCACAATAATGAATCAAACTTCAACATATATAAAAATAAAACTTTTTAATATTAATTCATTCTGTCAAAATTTTTAAAAACGGTACTTTATTAAAAGACGCCTTGAATGTTTCATTTTAATTTCAGACTAGAGTTATGACTTTTTTACAAACTTTAAACTTAGTGGATTGGTTTTTGTAATAAAAGTAGTGGAAAAAGTTTGATTACAGAATTTTAAAAACCATAACTGAACTGGGACAAGCAATCTAGAAAGATGTACGACTTTTAAATTTCCAGTGGAGTTTTTCTTCTGAAATAGGTTGTAGCTATCTTATATCTGAGCTTATAAAAGCTATTCCATGAGATTCTTTGAACATGGAAAGGTCAGAAAGAAATTTTGTGGAGTTTTTAAGGTACTTTAGGTGAAATAACCAATCGATACAGAAATGTTCAAATCCGAAATGAAGATTTCGCTGTTTGGAACAGTATTCAACTTTCTAGGAGATAGGAAAATGGAGGAACGATTTGAAAGTTTATCCGTGTATAAATCTAAGTAGTAGCCATGAAGTTTTGAACGAAAGCTTCTTTTCTGGAATCTGATTCATTTATATTCTGGGATATTGTGAAATTCGAAATTTTAAGAGTGGTAGAAACAATTTTAAAATCAATAGTAACAGTATTATAACTGACATGTGGCGCTTATAAAATATTCAAAGTTATTTTCTTATCTTTTTCCTTTCTAATTTAATTCAAGATGTTGATGTTTCTTATGGTTCTTGATCATTGATGTCTTGAGGAACTATGGCACTATTTTTAAAGCTGTAACTGTTGATCTTATATGATCCTTTAAAATAGAAGTCATTTCGTTAGCTCGAAATTTGTACAGAATGGACGAATAAGGTGTGTGAAACTAATTGAAAACTAGAGAGATTTTGAGAGTTCGTACTCTTACATTTTGAGGAAATATGTTTTTATTTATCGTTTCATTAAGAAGTGTTCTTACTTTAATACTGAAAATATAAAGAATAAAAACACTAATTATCTGAGGATTTGTTAAATGTTTTGATAAGCAATTAAAAATTCGTTATATGTTAGATTAAATACACATTTTATTGCTTCCTCTTGAAATGTTTTTGTAGAAAAATAACGATTACGAATTCTTTATTATTGCTTAATGTATTCTTACAAAAGCGTAAGTCCCGAGTATGTTGCTGTAACATCAAAATACACATGAAATTCATATATAGCTTATATTTTGTGTGGGTGTCGTACTTCTGTGTTGCTGCAGATTATCGATTTGTACTATCGTTTCAGGTAGGATAAAACATTTGACCTTTCACTCTAATATCCACTTAATATTGTATGTGTCTTGCCCTTTTATTACATTTATTCTATGTCGGAGAAATACCTTTTCAATGATCAAGCACTGCTCAGAAAATATTTATACATTTTTTTACTGCGATTATTGATATTAATTCTTTAAAGAGTGCCCATATATTTTTAGTGCGAGGTTAAAATATATCAGCGTCGTATGCATTTTAAAATACCTAATTTTTTAGGTTAGCTTTTCTAAAAGTATTTAAGAAATTAATTTTTTTTTCACAAGGTAGTTAATTATATATTTTTAGGCCCCCATTGGAAACTAATTTTATTGGAATTATAAATAGTTTTATTTATAGTTTTCATGTACGTTACTTTTTGATCATTATGATTTACATATTCTGGTTTTATTTTAAAAAAAATAAGCTTAAGTACATGACAGAGAGAGAGAGAGAGAGAGAAGGAACTGTTGAGCTAGAATTTGCGAAGGAAGTATTAATATAATATAACTATTATAGCAAGCAATGTTGATTGTTATAATTGTGCGTGTGCAAGTTTATTAACCAGATCTATGAAACTATTTTACGTATTACAAATAATAATCTTTTCTCTTACAAGATTAAAGGTCAATCATACGTTATGTTAGTGTCTAACTCCCCTTACCACTTTGTCTGGAATTGCAAGTAATATAAAAAAATGATGAATATATTTTCCTTTCTTCTTTAATTTTTATTGTATAAAACCAAAATATAAAAAACTAACTTAAAGCATTTAATGTATGTCATCCAATACTAAAGTTTGTCAATCGTAAATCAATGTCCTTTCCTTGAAATAAGTTTAGACGATGAAAGTAAATGCAAAAAGAAAGAAAAAATAATTGCTGATTGACTAACTCACTTTGGAGTTAATACTATTCAAGCGTGAAACCTTTTACAGGAGCTGCAAGAAATTTTACGAGAGAAAATACATCATGCAAAAGATGTTACAGGTTTGTCGATAGATGTTATTCATGCAAAGAGCTCCTGAATTTGCTATTTCGGAATGAGTGCTGTTTTTGTACTGAAAAACTCGTTTCTTTTCTCAAGTGCAGTGTAAAAACTTTTTGTTTCCTTCTAAAGCGAACTCTTTAATTCGAATTTATAAATTTTGTGGAATAAATTTTTTATTTAGATAAGTTGTGAAATAGTCGATTTAACGACTTTTGATGATTATTTTTGTTATTTAAAGTCTTAAGAATTTTAAGGAAAGTTTTCCGAATGGTTTACGTTAGATTTTCAGATGATTATTTACCATCTTATATTTGATATATATATATATATATATATATATATATATATATATTATATGATTTCTGAAACATATGTCAATGATCTTAATAGAAGCTTCTCTTTTAATTTTTTCATAGGTGTTCAGTATATCTTACGAAAAAATTTGCCTGAATTTAAAACTTAGTTTAAGGAAACTGTGAAAGATAATTCCATGTTTTTATTTAAGTAATTTAACGTCTTTGCAAGAAAAAATTTCATTACTTTAATTGAAACTCTTTGTCAGTTGAATGCAAATCGTTTCCTGAGTTAAAAGCAGTAATCATTTAATAATAAAACATTTCAGTCACGTTCGTCTGATTCATCTTTTAATGAAGCCGTTACCTGATCTCAGATTATATTAATATTTTAAAATCTGTGCATTTATTATTTTAACTCAGATGAGTAAATTTTTTTGGTTATTAAATAATCTAATGAGATGAGTTTTATTTCGTTTAGTTTGAAGAAAGGTAAGGGCAAAGACTTGAATCAAGAAAAATTTTTCAAACTAAAATAAAGTTTTTGCTTAATGAGAAATTAATTTTTTTAATGGAAATATCAAAGGGGGCTTCTAAATGACGATCAAAACGGGCCACGAAATAAATATTTCTGGAATGAATAGTCATTTACTTTCCTGAAATTAGAAAACGTATTTCCAGTAATCTAGATTAGAATTCTTTACTAATTCTTTAACTAATCCTAATAAAACGCGAAGAAGTTTTATATTTTGAGTATTATTTGATATTTTATGAAGAGTTATGTATTTATCTTATTTATTATTGTTATATTTAATGACAATTACTACGAAACTCAGTATTCATTTTCATTAAAATTTGAAGTTTAATAAGGATCTTTTTACTGAATTTTTGTTTTTACTTTGTTTCGCTTTAACAAATATTTTATGAAGTTATGCATGCATACCATATTTTTTCATTCGTTTATGCTCAAAAGAGGAAAACTTTTTGAATAGTTTCAGAAACTTTAATATTTCTGCAACGCTCATTTGGCTGAGTTGTTCAGAATTAAGAATGAAATTGAAATAAAAATTCGCGTTATCTTCGCTTCAAGAAGTACGAGGCTGTAAATAATTTACCTAACAAGACTAAATTGTTTAATTTAAGACATTCTTAAAGCGTCAAGCTAACCAAGAAAATAAGCACAAATTAACTAAATATTTAAAATACCAACGAAAATTAGCAAAATATTTGAATACCTATGTAGAATTTTCAAGCATTTCTTGACTCTTTTAGTATCTTGATTTAAGCAGTTTTGATAACTTACGGTGAAATTACGTCGGAAATATGACATTATTAAGTAATATTTTGTTACAGCGGTAATTGAAAATAGTTTTGAATACCTGTCGTTACACTTAGTTTGAGTTTTACGGTTTAACTGCTAAAAAATGATACTAAAATGCAGCTTCTTTTTTGACTGATAAATGCGGTAAAATTTTTTGTTAAACATTTTCTGTATTTTTACTAGAGCCAGCCAGTGTTTCAGAATGCAAAAAGAGAATTTTTGGTATTATTTTATAACTCGAATAACATAACATTTATTTACATTCTTATTCTCTTCAATTTTTATATTACAAAAAGAATGTCAAACAATTCTTTATCCCCCCCCCCATTTCTTGCAATTCGTTCCTTTGTTTCATTCGTAATTCATTTTACGATGCTGAATGGAATTTTCGAGTGAACACTCAAAATATGTTATGGAAACATCATTCTTTATTTCTGCATTGTATATCCCTACGATAACATTTTCTAATAGGTCTATTTTTATGGAGACAAACAATCTTTTGTTCAAAATTTTACTCTTCTTAATCTAGATTCAAAATCAAAAGTCACAATATTAAAAATTTTCCTTTGGTGAATGTGACTGTTGTTTAACAAAGATATTTTTGCGCTTAAAAAAAGTTTTGATTAAAATGTAATGCATATCTAGTAAATACTTTAGTTGCTTTTTTATGTAAACATTTTACACAGAACTAATTTTTTTTTTATTTCTCATGAAGGTTCTTTTATGAGTGTAGAGAATTTTCAAAATATTTTTTTAGGCATTAAGTATTTGATCTACTTTTTAATATTAGACGTTTTTTTGCTACACATTTTTGTGATATTAAACTTATAACTATGTTTTCGTTGCATCTTATTATTCAGTATTTTCTTCTTAGCTTGTTTAGTTATACTGCGTATTGTTTTAAAATCAATTTTTTATGTGTTTTCATGCATCTGAAATTCTACAGTTCGATGCCTTTTACGAGAAATTGTCTCTGAAAAATTAAAAAAAAAAAAAACTTGAGTCAAATGCTACGAAATAAAATGTTGTTATATTTTTAAAATGACTAAATATATTCCCTTGAAAAAAAATCGTTCTTTTACCATGATATCCCATTTCGAAAGTTGGCTTAGCTCCGAGAAGAGTGGGTTGGCCGAATGGAGGGGATCATGAACTTTGAATGGCCAGCCCTGTCGAGTCTATGAGCTCGAGTCCTGGTGCCACTGAAGACCCACCGTGCAGAGGAGTTGATACACATTAAATCTCTTGAGGCTAAAAGTTCTCACTTGGCCGTGGTGTAGAAGTTTGGAGAAAGGGTTTCAAGCTCGGGTGTCATTCTTGTTACTTGATCGTGGTTCAAAATGACGAGGTGTGACGTAAATAATTACTCAATCAATCAACTGTCAAGAGTTCATTGTAGCTATTCTCCTTTAGTACCTGATTATACCATCATTGAAATAATTTTTGATTTGCTTTGCCATCGAAAAAAGATTTAATTAAATTTAGTTGTTTTGAAAATCTGTATTTTACATGACTATGAATATCATCTTGCACGGAAATTCATTATTAAAGCAAATTGTGAATGACAAATTCGTTTGGTGATCCCATAGAAAACCGTTGAAGACTGTAATAAAGTCGCAGCCACCCTATATACGCATATTTTCTGAAATGACTTAAAAGAAGGATTATATATCTGGTCACACATCAACAAACTGTATAAAATATATTAATGTTTATTTACTTAAATAATTCCTTACGTATTACTTGAATTTACTTATTAGTTTTGATCGTTGTGGGCTCTCTAATGTATACATAAATTTAAATCTTTATTATTGAAGCACCTTAAGAAATGTTTCATGCTATCATAGGATCAATATAAATCCCGTTTGAAACACAGATTTTATACGACTTGAATAAAAAAAATACAAAATTTTAAAAATAACAATCTTCGCGACTTGATATTCATTGAATTAGAATACTTGCATTGGAATAGAATACAATTAAAAGTGGTTCAAAATCAATTGACTGAAAAATATGAATAAAAAAAAAAGGAGTCAATTACTTCGAAAATTAGAAATAATGTAGATAAATTGTGGGAATTTTAGTATCGACGAAATTAAACAAGTTTTATGAAGCATTTAGAATAAATTAGATCCAAGTCTGTATATAATAAGTAAACTTTATTAAATGTGTTTAAATTTGTAATTTTTTTTTGTTGTTGTTTCGCACAAGGAAATCGTAAGCCTCTTTCACATGGCGTACATACTATTAATATATTAGCTTGATTTAATTTTCCTCGTTCGCAAAGTTTTTTAAAAGTTACTGCTTTTTCTTATATAGTTGCCATTTTGAGTTTATGAGAAATATAATATGTAAAAAAAATGTGTACTTTTATATATATATACATATAATGGATTGGAATGTTTTATTTATACTTCCATTGGTCAGGATGTGGTAAGACTTGATTAATTTATTTCGATGATGATATTTCTGAAGTCTTGAATTGTTCTTAGTGACAGGTATACCCTTTTTATTTTACATGTTGATATTTAAGTTTTAAGCGATAAACACACACAAAGTAGCAGCAGTAGCAGACATTTTAAAAATACAAAAAGCAGCGGGTTACATGATGAGGCGAATTCTCCACGAAGAAGTGATCTTTTATATCAAGCGGCAACCGGAAGTTTCAAAATTCACATGACTTTTTTGAACTGGCCTTGTGATGGGTAGAAAGACATCGTACTAGGATGTCTTATGTAATCTTACTTTAAATACGCTGAGATTTTAATTTTTAATATATTAAATCCCGTTAGGTGGGTAAGTTGCAGTTAATTATTTTCACACGAATCCTGAAGGGTCAGGGCCATTACAAATTAAAAAGTTGTTTAAGATGAAATCAAAGTGATATATATATATATATTTGTCTCAATTATATCGCATTTAGATTGATTCTTGAAATATGTCTGGGCAAATATTTCCGATAGCCAAAACTTTAGTGTTACTCAATTTTTCCAATAAAAGAAACTACAATTTTTTACAAACATAATCAGTATAAGTAAGTTTTCTCAATCAGACATTGTTACATTTTTTCAGAATTATTGTATTTCGTACTATTTTATATGAATAGTTAAAATTGAATCAATTTGGCAAAACTATTCTATTATATTTTGATACAATGACATTAAAACTGAAATAATTTAGCTTATTTTTAATTTCAGACAGTCAATATGGAAATAAAATTATGTAAATTAATGAATTATAATCATATATAATTTTTATTTACAAACGATTAAATACATACTTATTGTGCAAATAGTTCATTATTTCTCTAATAGCAGCGAACGAGAATTTCAATAATTTGATGTGTATTTTGGTACTATATCTTTTGGATGGAAGAAAAATTTATCAAAAAATGTGTAAAACATGCGTTGCACTCATCAATTATCGATTTGGAGAAATTTTCATATCTTTAAAATTCTTTTATTTAATATTTACCTTTTTCGGAGTTTTACACTCTATACTTTATATCCAACATTTTAAACCTTTGTATCTATATTGTCATGCTGTCTGAAACTTGAAACACAGCAACTGCACTTCTTAGTGGGTTTCCCATGCCTTTTTTTCCGTCGGAAAAAAACCCAGTTGTATTTATTCCCCGTAACTGTTCGACCCATGTCTTTTCTATCTATCTATAATAGAGAATAGAAAAAAGAAAAAAAAGACAAGAGCTAAATGAAGGAAAGAGAGGGATGAATGGAGCAGGAGAGGCTGTTGAGATCAAAATATATTTTTCATGAAATCAAAACTTCTATCAAAAAGACCCTAAAAAAATGCACTCTTTTGAGAAATATATATTCTAGATAATTTAATCGCTAAATTAGCGTAGTTTTCTTGCGGCAACGTTCTGTTAAGAGTCTTAAAGTGGAAAAATAATACTTTTGATTTGTTTTTGAAAAGTTCATTTTACTTGTCATAACTCGAATAATTAAGATATTTAGATAAGATCATAAATTAATGAGTGAAATTTTCTTACCATTCAAAAGATTGTATTGAAATCAGTGTTTTTCTGAAGTTTAAACTTCTGAGTTTTAGTTATCAGAAAAGAACCATGAGACATGTATTATTTTCAATTATTTTTAATTATTTTTTAAAAAAAAAAAAAAAACCCACGTGGCTTAATGTTTTATTTCTTGTCAATGCTTATTTTGAATAAGTTGATACATTTTTAGAAAAAAGTTACTGGAACTTAAAATACTTTTTTAGTTTTCTGAAATATTTTTAAAATCTGTTAAGGATCTAATAAACCTTATACTGGAGGGAAAGATTTATGTAAGGAAAATTATAGTCACACAACATTTGTAATTTTGGCTTATATGTTCAGGAGACAAGGACCCTGAAATGCTCATTTTTCTTCTCTGATGGAGTCAGATCGAAAACTTTCAATTATCTAACTATAAACTCGTTGATGTATTCTAACAAACTCTTACAACCCTGATATGTGATATAAGTAATTTATGAATGAATAAAATATAAAATAGGTAAACTTTCCAAAAGCAAAAATCAAAACCGACAAATTTCCTGAAGGATTATTTGTTCATCTTATTTAAATCTAGGTATTACAAACCCGGGCTTTACTCCTTTTCCTTTCAATCTCTCACGGAAGAAGAGTTGCATGCTCCTTCGACGATGGTCTTAACATACATTCTGCCTGGTACCCACATCTATTAAATCTGGATTCGTCTCCAGTGGCTTAGAGGTAGCGTTCCTGCTTCGTAAGGCCAAGGTTGCGCGTTCGACCCTGGCAGGAATCGATAGATTTTCTGAATGTGAAGATCGCGTAGACATGCATGTCATATGATTATGTGGCATGCAAAAGGGTCCCTTGAGTGAATCTGGTACTCTCGACAAAATTAAACCACGGCAATATTTGAATTAAAAAAAGAAAAACAATTCAAGCATCCAAATTTGTGTGGAAACGAGGCTGCCAGTAGATGGGGCCACCACATGAAAAGGCTTTCATGTTTGAGGAGTCGTGTCTGCAAAAGTTAAACTGCAGCCCCATTGGAGTCTGCAAAAATAGCTTATTTCAATAGTTTAGTAAGATTCCAAACCCTTTCCAATGCCAAAAATTGGGTTCAAAAACTGTTCTAGCTTCCCACGGAAAGAAAATCCGTTAGAGAAACTTGTATTTTTGCAGCCTCAACGTATTTTTGAAACCAGAAAAGAAATGCAAGCCTTTAAAATAACTTATAATATCTCCCTCTCTGCGAAAATGTTAACTCACTCAACCCCAATAAGTGCTATGTTCTAGGCAATAGTAAGTAAAGAAGCAATTAATGAATGAATGCCCTCCAACATATATGATACTGTTTTTAAAGGACATCGTTCTTCCAACTATAAATTTACCCTTCACTTCTCTAGAGGAATATATATATATATATATATATATATATATATATATATATATAAGTTCTACCCAAAAACAATCAATAAAACCCACCCTAAATAGTAAAATGACATCTGTCATTCACCGTTTTAGACATTAGTCTCTTACAAGATCTAATATTCTTTCGGTTATACACTAAAAGAGCAAAAAAGACTTAAGCAAAAAAAGAATCCTACTGCTACACAGACGTGGGAAAAAGGAATTTTTTTGGGAAAAAAATCAGAATACAAAAGGAGATAATGAGACTCCAAAATTATATTTATATTCAGACCTAAATGATAACTGATAATAATTCTTCTGAATCTTCTCTGAAGTAGATGGTTTTTATTTCCGAATTTTGACATTTTTTTTTTCTGTTGCCTTTTTGACTTCCTGGTATTGTGGAGGATGTAGAAATAAAATTGCTGAATTACAGTTATGTGTGTGTGTTCTGTCTTTGAAATATTTTAAATATTGTGACATTACCAGAATCTACCATTACAGCATATTCAGAAAAGGTAATGTGCATAAGAAAGTGGGCTAAGTGGGCTCTTATGCTATGATACTTTCATAGCAAAATGAATAGTTAAATTACACATGGAAACATTTTAAAAACATTTAATTTCTCATTGTGTACAAATGCATTGTTTCAAAATGCACATGCATAATTCATTGTTACTCATCGTAATCCAAAGCACTCATCTTCCCGTGTTGAAGAAGTTCAAAATCGCTTTCTTCACTTGAAAATACAATTTCAATTGATTTATTTTTGAGCACAATAAAGTAAGATATAAGGTTTTGTGACAGAGGTCCGTTGGCCATATTGAAGCTCTTTTTGAAATTCCATACTCCTTTTTGAATTGGTATCTATTTTAAGAAAATACTTTACCAATTTGTTGGAAAGCTGTATCCCTGCATATATTTTATCCGCTCTCAAAGAATCCGGTTTTTCTTGTACGTCTTCATAATCTATTAAATTACTGACAATGTCACTGGCATTGAAAGTTTCGTCTTCAATCAAGCGCGAGCTGTTGGCGCGTTGAGAGAAAACAACTCATTGTCGGGAGACCGTTTATAATAAATGAATAGAGTGTCTTGAACTGTGTACATGTGTATTGCAGTGGCGTAACGTACACCCCCGCAAACCCTCTCCTCCCGGGGGGGGGGGCAATACCTGACTAATGCCAGTTAAGTATTTATCCAATTTATAAAATATTAAAGGCCAAACCTAAGTTTGCAGGGGGCCCTAACATTCTCCGTTCGCCACTGGTACATTGATAGAAAACATTACAGTGACGCCAAAGCCGTTGAAATTCACATATACTGCATAAAAAAAAAAGTTTGCACAGAAAAAAATCGTTTAAAAAAAGACCGCATAAAAACAGGTTCTACTGTATTCCCCAAACTGACTGCAATCTTTAACAACCAGTAATACATGGACGAAAGTAAATCGCAGTATCAAATGATCTCCTAAATGAACTTAGTTAAGATATATACCCACAGAGAGACACATTGAGACACGGGAATATCTGTGATGGCATCATGTATTATATGAATGATGTCAGTACAACCAAGTATCATTCTTAGTTAAATTTGTTACATTTTTTCCCGTGTTCATTTTACTTTGTCTATTGAATTCTATTAGTTTGGGAAAAAAATATTCGTGGTGTAACTAAAAACAACTTTATATACTTAATACCTGTTAATGAAATTTTCATTATTCGTTTAGACAACTAATCATCTCTCTTATTAATTTGGTTTCTAATTTATTAAAGTATTCATCCCACATAGGGAATATGTGCTTGTATTTGAGACACATAATAGGATGGAAAGTAGTAAGAAAACACACAACACATGTTTTCGGGAAATTTGAATGTGGAAAATAAGAGTCATGAAAATAATCGTATTTCTGAGAAAGCATCTTCACTATTTAAACTAGAAAACTGCAACTATTTCAATATTTTATGGCCTTTAATAATTCATATTTAACGGTTTGTTATGCATGTATCTTCATGCTTAATTATATATAGTACGTGAAGGTTGCAGAAACCAAGCGTTTAAAGTTGCGAAATTCATGTCCAGTCAAGGCTTTGAGTTCCGTTTACACCAAACTCCGAAATAATGTGGGATCGCGAAAATTGTATTCAGCTCTAGATCTCAAAGTATTAAAAATTGAAAAACAATATCTCATGCATCATCGTTGTCATGGCTTCGATTTGGGATAACTGTGGCAAATAATCTTTTAGAGCAAAATCATGATGAATTCAAGTACAATATATTAAAAGTTTGGATGAAATTTAAATGCCATTCTAACTCTGAATTTACTAATAAAGATGTAAAACAGAAGATTTATGAATTACTAAAGAATTTTACTATTGTTTACATAGACAAAGTGCCTGGAAACTATTCTGTAACTTGTAAATATTTTTATAATGTTATGCTTAATGAACACTTTATAACAATGAATGTTTTTTAAAAAATTGCACTTGTCACATAAAGAAATTAATAATCAAATTATTGCTATATATAGAAAAAATTGGGTTTTTGCATTCCTGAGATTAAGTTTCCATATATATTTTTAACACCTAAATTCCTTAAAAATCCTGTTAAATTTCGAACTGTTACAAATGGTTTTAAAACATATATTACTAATGCAGATAAAATACTGCATAATATTATACAAAACTTCATCAACAAGCAAAATAATAAAAAATATAATTAAATATAGTAAAGATATTGTAGATTTTTTATATATATATAAAATATTTATTCAGTTCATAGTTTTGGTTTTAAAGATCTCTTCAATTCCATTGATATCAATGATACTATTAAGGTAAATTTAGAAAATAACAGGAGTAATTATAATCTTGCTATTAATTTCCACGAATTTAAAACTCTCATGGATTTAGTCTTAAAAGAAAATTACATTAATTTTTATAGATCATTATATAAAAAAACTAAAGGTTTGCCTCAAGGTGGTCCTGCTAGCAATAGTTTCGCTAATTTATATCTAACTTTTTATGAATATAAATATTTATTAATAATGATTTTTACATTTTTAAATATATAGATGATCTAATTGTTTTTGGTAAAAATAATAATTTTAACCCCAATATTAACTTTTATCCTGATTACTTAAACCTAGTAGAAATTAATAATAATCCAGTTAAAACTAATTACTAGGATGTATATTTGTATTTAAAGGATTATAAATTACATAGTAATATTTATGATAAAAGAGATGCTTTTAATTTTGACATTCTTAAAGTGCCATACTGGAATTCCAACTTATCAATCTCTATGTATAGAAATATTATTTTTAACTACATTTATCGTAATAATGTATTAGTTAGTGATAAATCAAATATATATTTAAATTTTAATAACTTTATTAAACAATGTATTGAACATGGACATCCTGCTAATTTTCTTTACTATATTTCCTGTTATATTTCTAATGGCTCTCAGTGAAATGAATATATGTAATAATATAGCATTTTTTTAAAATTAGTTATACAGTTATTTAAAAGATGGCGCCCCATGTTTAATTATACTATATTTTATTTAAATATTGTTGTGTATGTTTGAGAAATCTTTTTTTTTTCTATAAATTTTATATTAATTTTTAATTTTTTTAAATGTATTTATTTAGACTTAATTTTATTTTATCATAATTTACTACTTTTAATTTTATGCGGTACTACTTTACAACTAGAATCTGGCCCAAAACATAATTTGTTGCTGTACTCACGAAGTAAGTCTTACCATTTACTTTATTGCATCGATTTTAACTTTATACTAATAAATACTAATAGGCTATAATTTTATTGTTATATTTCAATAGTATAGTGTATTTTATTTGTAATTTTTAAATTTCTCCTTATATTATTCCTCCCTTTCCTTATGGCTCAGAATATAGGCAAATCACAGGTGAATTTTGGCTAGCCCCAAAACTTTGTTAAAACCTGCAATCTTGGTTCCTAAGGCCAAGAGTTTGCTATTGTACTACTGTGGCTAATATTTCCTATTATCTTGACTAGTTATACTTAGGTTTTATAGTTATTTGTATATATTTATTGAGATATATATATATATATATATATATATATATATGAGAGGTTTCAGTGTAGTAGGATTTGCATTTTTTACTAAGATGTTGACGATGTTGTTGAAGTCGTAGTAGTTTCAAAATGAATGAGGCTTAGTACTTTTGAATCCACATTAATTTTGCACCTACATAAAACATATAACTCACAGGTCCTAAAAAGCAGGGCGTGAACTAGCGCGGGTTACATGACAAAAATAAGAAGTAGATTAAATCAGCCAGAAAATTCGTATATTTCTTCAAATGGCCAACCGGTAGCCCTCATGTCTTGAAAATCTTTGACCGTGAAAATCTTTTCTGATTGGTCCAGATAAATCGGGCGATGCAGGTCATATAAGTCCTCATTTAAACATGCTTAGCTTTTAATTTCGAAGAGTTAACGTTGCGGTTATATTCCGTTAAACGGTTAAACTAGTAACTGATTTTTGCGCGAAGTCCTGGAGGACTCAGGACCATTACAAATTAAAAATCCTTCAAGAGAAATTAATGTGAATTATTTAATATAGTATATATATATATATATAAAGAAAGAAAGTACAGGACATAGAGTAAAACAGCCACATTAAATATATTGGGCTTATTAATAATTTTTAGGCTTAGAGCTGAGATTGCAGAGTCAACAGAGATTAAGACTCCAAACTTTCCCTTTATTTGTCTTTATTACTAGACTTGAAAAAATTTAGAAAAGAAAATACGCCTAGCAATAATGTTGATTTTTAAATACTAAAATTAATTTGTAAAATTTTAAACCCCTACAATCCCTGAGGATGCACTTCGAAAAAAATGCAATAAATTTTTAAGTACTAAAATGAATATACGAGGAATCTAAATTGCCTGAAATGAATGCATATGAAGGATATAGTGGGAAGTTGAACAGAAAACAATGGATTATTTCAAAGGAAAGGAAAATTTAGAGAAGAAAGGGAACAGAGGAATGTATGCGCATAATAATTAATATTCTAAGATACAGG
Organism: Trichonephila inaurata madagascariensis; assembly: GCA_019973955.1. Taxonomy (NCBI): domain Eukaryota; kingdom Metazoa; phylum Arthropoda; class Arachnida; order Araneae; family Nephilidae; genus Trichonephila; species Trichonephila inaurata. The sequence continues at coordinate 143,112 of BMAV01023763.1, forward strand.
AGTGAACAGAATCTTAAGGAAATCTCTTATGGAAATCTCCGTATATTAAAGACATTTCCATAAGAGCATTAAGTGATAATGTAGTATTTCTGATGAGCGGTAAAATTAACTAACTGCACATTGTAAACATTTACAAGAAAAGGAAACATCATGTGATTAATTAGTTGTTTTTTAGTTAATAAATAGCAAAATACATATATTTCGAAGAGATTTAACCTCTGTTTTCACTCACTTCAGAGTGAAAAGTTACAAAAATTGAAGCTGCAAGTATAACAAACAATCAGGCAAATAAATGCATAATTTTTATTTGATGGTGTTAAAATCCTCCTAGCTAATTTACGAATAACGATATAATTACATAAGACTTTATAAATCTAAAATTATTTAAAAACTCCTATGAGAAAGAATTTCATTTAATTAATGACACGAGATGCGTTAATTATTATTCAACAAACAGAGGACAAAAAACAGAGGACAAGTTTCTCATTTTTATTTTGACTCCTGACGTTTCAAGAATTGAAAGAAAATATCGCTTCAAAGTTAGCATTTTATTCAATTTTCTTAAAATGTTCCCTGACAATTTTTTTCTTCTGGCGCAATTGGATTAATTAGAATCTGAGTTTACATAGACCAGTGAATATTTGAATAATAACCGAGTTTGCAAATTTTATCGATAAACCCTACATAGTGGAATTAATTAACATGGGAGTTCAATGATTGCGTTAGTTAATTGCTTATCGTCCCCTTGTTATAACGATGTAATTTACACGATCATATTTCAAAAACCTACAATACATTCCGCATGCTTTTCAAAATACTTTTTTAACTGATTTGTAGTTTTACAAGTCTTAAACTGACATAAATATTAGAAGAAAATGAAAAAAAAAAAAAATGTGTTAAAGCTTTTATTTTTTAAGTTATAACTTATTATTAGTTTTAATTAGTTTTTTTGTAATGGTAAAGTCATTTTTTCTATGAATTCACAATGCTTTTATTTCTTGATAATTTAGTTTTCTTGTGTTTCTTTTATTTCAAAGATGTAAATGTTTGTCTGCAATCAAATACAATGTCAACAACATCATTTTAAAAAACATAATGTAATACTCATATTGAATTTCCAATTTTATTTCATTATTTCTCTATGTAGGTGGAAAAGAAATTTCGCATATATTTTGAACATTACAAAAGTTATCATCTAATTTCTTATAGTAGCTATTAAGAAAATTGCCAAACAATTTTGTATTTTTATTTATTGATAACCCTATTATTTCCTAAAATAGGAAATATATTGTTTTATCATCATTTTCTTGTTTTAAAAACCACTCTAAAGAAAATTATTATTTTTCTTTTTCAATCTTTTAAATTTACTTTCCAATGGTCCTTAAAGTTGGATCTATTTCCTCTAAAATGTTTGCTATTGTAATATTTTACAATTTTCTTTAAGCAGGACTATCTTTATATGTTATTTAAACAAATTTATATATAGCTCTCGATATTTAAATTTGAATTATTTTAAAACAACTGAAAAAGTGGCAAAATTATAAAATGTCCAAATTAAAATCTAGAGAGCATGGTTTACATCATAATACGTATTAATTAAATGGAGCTAGCGTGTTAAATGAATATTTTGAATGAAATCTCTTATAAAATTTATCCTCAAATATAATGTTAAGGAAAAAATCTTTTTGATTATTAATAATATTGGTTTTATAAAAATAAAATTAATGTATGAATTTATAGTGTGTACTCTATACATATACACACCTTTTAACTGCGTTTTGTGCGTAAAATATACGCTTTTCAGGCTTTCATTAAGCTTTTACGCCTAGATCCTTCCTTTTTGCAGGTTTCAGAAAATTTCATTCATCCGCTGACTATTTCCCCCTCCCCTACAGCTCTTATTTATTGTTTCATATTCCCAATGAATGGAAAAATATGCACAGATGAAAACCCTCTTGTCGTTAAGTTTTTAAAAAGTTCATATTTGTCATTCCTTCTGCGTATTGTATTTCGTTAGCTTTTGATTCCTTACTGGTTCATACTCGCGGTTTCCTTAAGTGAAGCACTTTTATTTTTTTCTTTCCCTGTCGCACAGTGCTTCTCAAACTTTCAATATTTGCGACCCAATTTTCGGTCATAATTTTCATCCCCCCCCCCTCATACAGCTACTATGTATTGAATGCAATAATAATGTACTTCAACGCTAAAGCTACAATGCAATTGCACAACTTAACAAGGTAAGTATATTTTGAATATAATTTTGTATATATGACAAGAGCCCACATGGAAGTCGCTAATTTTTTCTAAACTTGTTTTTAATTTAATATTGATAAATTAACTATCAAATACTTAACACCGTACTGATATATATTTATAAGCATCTTATATCAGCATGAATATGCAATTTAGTTTTTATTATGTCAGAACGTATTTTGTTTTGCTTCCTTTCAGTAAATTGATAATAATTTGAAATCTTTTATTTTTGACATGCTCGCCCCCCCCCCCCCGGAGGGGGGTGAAGCCCCTTTAGGGGGATGTACCCCCACAGTTTGAGAAACGCTGCTGTAGGAACTTTCTGGAACTCAACTCATTTTGAACTTGGCAAGTTATTTTATTTCCTACGGGGTTCATATTGTTCGACAATTTGTTTTCATTGAGTGTAACCACGATGTCTCACAAAGACAAAGTAATATACTTTCAAATGTATAATGTTATGAAAAGAAATATCGCCGTGGTAGTCTAGTGGTCATGGTAAGGGATTCGTGAAAGGCGTGACATGAGTTTGAGAATACCGCTGAAGACCCACCGTGCAGAGAGCGCCGATGCACGTCAATAATGTCGAGGCTGAAGCGTCCTCCCGTTGGTGTAGTGTAGAAGTTAGGAGAGGGGGTGCCAATTCTTCGTCAATTGACCATGGTTCGAAATAACGAGGTCCGTCGCCAAAAGCCATCGTGCAGCTGAATAGCTCGACGTTAATTTTCACTCACTTACTATAAAAAGGAATTCGTTTGTATTAACACATCCTAAAAGGGAAGGGATATACATTCTGTGACGTATGGCGTACTTACATATGTATTAGTCATGATGGCCTATATGATATTGCACGTCATGTGAACTCCAAAGCATGTTGTGCAAATGAGAAATAAAATAGCATTTGCCAAAAATGAATGGATACTTCAAGAATGATGTCCAGCTAAATGTAATCAGAGCGAAGTACCGTTTGACATCATTTCTTTTTGAACCAAATGCCCCATTTAATTGCATCCAATCTTGTCAATACCCTGAGCAGTGCAAGGAGTCTACTGTGGTGAACCATCTTCTCGTCAGAAATACATAAAACAAGGACCTTTGATGGCAGTAATATCTCATAGGGGTTACTTGCTTTGGTCATGCAAAATGTCTCTTTCTAAGTGAAGATTCCTAATTTGACTGTGGATTCCATTGGATAAATTAAAAAAAATGCCGTGAGATCCATTGGAAATATTTATTTTTGTTTCCGGCTGGTAGTAATTCAAACAGACAAAATGGGGTGGATACCTATTGTAAGTAAAAAATAATTAGATGAAATAATAAATATAAGTTGCTCGTGTCATTTAATAAATCTGGCATCAGAAAAAAGTGTTGCTGCTTTATTTTTAAAAGTTGACGAGATACTTTTAGCTGAAGTCTACTGTCCATAAAGCTTCCACAATTAAGCCTCAAAAATTTGAAAGCATAGATGTTCTCAATGGATATCGTTTGGTCGAATTTAAAAGTTAATTTATAGTTCACTGTATCTCTTATAAAAACATCTTTATTGTAAAGTCGGTATTTTCTTGTATGTATATAACTTTATCTTAGTGTGTATGGATTTTTAGAAATCAAGTCGACAAAAAGTTTTTTCTATGAGTCTCGTCAAAGTATTTCTGTGAAATTTTCTTCGCATTATATATATAACCTAACTCTGTTTTGACACAATAGATACGCTCCGAAAAAGTTCGAGTAAGAAACTAAATCACACACACACACACACACACACACACACACACGTAGAACGATAGGCA
>BMAV01023763.1:147554-161701 GCA_019973955.1 Trichonephila inaurata madagascariensis
CACACACACACACACACACAGGTACAGAAAAATAGAAGATTAATTCCAGTCCTAAGTAAGCACTAAAAAAATAATATAATAAACCAAGGCTTTTCATGTTAGAATCTTAAACGTTTCATTTCATAAGGATTGTGCATATATCTTATAAAGTAATTTATCATTTGAGAAATTTAAAAAAAAACCAAAAAAAAAAAACAAAAAAAAAAAAAAAAAAAAACCACGGTATTGCATAAACACAAAAGTTAGACACAATATTATGTTGCACATAAAAATATCTTTTTTGTTGTCGCCTTCTAACAATAAACATGTACGTTTTCGTAAGACTGCAGTATTAGTGCTATCATTGAAAATGTTGGTTAGTTTTCGTGCTGCATTGATGAAAATTTTTTACTTTAATCTCATGAGTGAAAACAGGACTGTGGTTCCGATGTTTCAGTGGATTTAAGAACGAATTTAGTAAGGAATTGTTTTTGTGTTTTGGCAAAGCCATAATATATGTTTCAATGGGCGAAGGAAATTAATGAGACGTGGAACTTCCCAGCTCATTCCTCACTAGGATCTTGTTCAACAAAATGATTACTCAGTTTTTTATTGGCCAGTTCAGGTTCTTTAATGAAATCAAGGACAACCTTCATATTTTCTTTTCTTTTAAGGGTTTATCAACTGATAATTCACTGATATCTTCAAACAATAGATCATCGAATCTTTCTCCCCTCCCCCCACCAATTGTATGGGACGATGTTGGGAAATTCGCTCGCATTAAGGAAGACGATATCTCTGTTTTTAAAACAATCTTGACAAACAGCTTTCCCACACGCATTCAAAGTGGATGGTCTCAACGCAGCTGGAGTTGATTCAGTTGGATCGATCCATTGTTAAAAAAGTTTTCCACATATCAATGTCTGTTAGTGTTTAATCGTCCAAATTTTCAAACCGTACTTTTTACATAGAATGTTTTAAAAATGTTGCAATTGTGTATAATTATATGTATATATATGAGTGGCAGAAAACAAAATTGCATGTTAGAATAGATTAAGACCGGATGGTCGGATTCCTTGTCTATAGCAAAAAAAAGCCTTTAAATTCGAGACCCTTTACGTTGATGCAGTGTCTAACACCAGGGATGAAACATTTATTTAACTATCCAGTAAAAATATGTTTGGTAACTCTAACTTTTTTGTTTACAATCCAGTTAATCGAATTTTATTCAAATATACATCTTTCATTGAACGTGGTTTTAGAGCTCGATTTACAAGGAGTATACTTTCAACATACGGTCTCTTAAAGTGTTAGAGCAAAATAACGAGGTCGCACGACCTTAGTAATCTTAAGCCCATTAACTCTTTTCCGCGCTTTTGCTATTAAGTTCTGTTTAGCATCTTCAAAATAAATAAATAAATAAATAAATAAAAACCCTCTTTCAAAACTTGATGAGGACTGTAGTCTCCAACTTTTATTAGTTTACCAAGTTTTTGCGGAAATTAAATTTGGCGTGGTATGGAAGATCAGTGGGGGAGGGGGACTCATGTATCGTCCTCATCATTGGACCATAGTTGCAAATGACGAGTTCTATCGCCAACAGCCCTAGTGTACCTTTATAGTGCGATACTAAAAAACACTCACACGGAAATTTAAGTAAAAAGAAAAGAGTGAAACGAAATTTTCTGCTTAGAATTTGTGTCGATCGTATTAAATAAAAATACTTCGTATAAAAAGTGAATCCCTTCCCCCCTAATTTGCGCGTTAAATCAAAATCATGTAAAAAAGTTTGTATAAAAGCAGAATTGGATGTATATGTAACTAAGCCATTTGACTGAGTACTTTAAAAAAATATTGATATCTCCGTTTTTTAACACACTTGAATAAAAGGGGAAAAGTATTTTAATACGATTTGATTTGTTTTGCATAGTTTTCATTTTAGTTACTATTTTTTCTAATAGTAACTAAAATACAAGCTTTTAGAAAATGTTTCAAAATGTTGAATGACGCATTAAGTCTCAAGTATTTTAGAGTTTTAGTGTACTCGATTTCTTTTAAATTCTAAAAGGATCCCTATCCCTTTAAGTTAAGTGCAATTGTTTGAGCAAGATGAGATCAACGCTCTCTCTCACTGCCTGGTGTTTCAACCGATTCACACTTCATCAGAGCAATTGGACAAAATTGATCGTAGGAATTCTCTGCCGGATACCACGATATCCCGTTTCGGGTCCATTTCTTTTCAATTACCATCAAGTATGTACAGAAATTGCTAGAAACAATTCCTTTTTATCGTTCCTTCTACCCGAGGACTAATAAACGTTATAAAATCTTAAATGAACTCCACTAGGGGTTGATGGGATAGATCATTTTTTCTTCCTTCTTTATTTCTTTCACTTTTTATACGCTCAAAATCAAAAACTTTTTTCAAGACAGTTCTAAGAATGAGTAATATGATTCCTTTCCTACTACATGTAATTTATGGCACAAATATAAAAAATAAGTATTTCGAGCCACTTGATTAAATATATAGGCTTGGGTACGGTTTTTTAATTACATTCTTTGATTAAATGAGCTTATATATATATTTTTTCTTACATTGAAGATGTGTTATCATGATATAAGTTTTTACAGTGTCGGGAAATTGAATATATAGCAATAGAATAATGATTCATAATAATTGATATAGCGAAATACTACGTTATTGTTTGAATCAATCTTCATGTCATTGCGTATGATGGAAAATATACATTAATGAATAAACAGAGAAATTAAATGAATATTCGAGAGAGATAAAGTGATAAAGAAAATTAGAGAAGCAAATCAATATAATTTTTCTATAAAAATAACAAAATGTTCGTTTGTAAATAATTTTTGTTCCTAATTCATAAAAGTAATTCCCAGTTTTATTTCACTTTTAAATTTAAGTTAAATTTAAATATCCGCTGTTGATTCGTTCTTCAAAGGGTACTATTTATTTCTTAAGGTATCCGACTACGTTCGGAACCGTGATTTTGCAAAAGGGTATAAATGGATAATATTTATGATATTTAGTGTCAGTTAGATAAGAAAATGTAAATAAAATTGTTTTTAATAAAAAAATTATTTAAGTACAAAAAATTATTTAAGTACAATATTTTGACAAAAAAATGAACATAGAATGACCCATTTTCAAAATATTCTTCTTTTGTGAAAAAGGCTTCTATTATTATAATATTTTGCCTGTATATAGCTCAGACCTCTGTACAGAGGCTCAACTAGAATTTTTGAAATATATAACTTAGAAGTGGGTTTATCCATGTCTTACGACAACAGAGGGGAGAAATTTTAAGAAAAAAACGCCGATAATTATTTCAAATGGTTGTAGCTCTGAAAATAATGAGAATTTTTCAAAAATCATAGTTGAGCCTCTGTACAGAGGTCTGAGCTATATACAGGCAAAATATTATTATAATAGAAGCATTTTTCACAAAAGGAGAACATTTTGAAAACAGATTATTCTAAGTTAATTTTTTGCCAAAATATTGTATTTAAATAAATGTTTTTTTTTTTTTTTTGTCAAAATGTCAAAACAATTTTATACATGTATTTTAATCTAAGTGAAACTAGATATCATGAAAATTATCCATTTATACGCCTTTTTAAAATCACGGTTCCGAACGTATTCGGATACCTTAAACAATACGTATTTTAAAAAAATTTGTTTATCTTACGTATAAATAAAATGCTTCAGTATAAATGTAAGAATACAATACTTTGCTATGTGTTGCGTTTACGATATATAAGCATTTACATGCACCGGGAAAACTTTGTTTAATCTCGACACTATGTCCGTAGTCCTCTAAAAAATTTTTTTTCAATCCAAGTAAAAGAAAAAAACAGCAATTGTTTGAACGCTTTAGAGCCTCACATTTCGTCGAGGTTCAGTTTTCGATTAATAAATTCTACACGCGTACTAGGATATTCCTTACAGTTATGAGGCGGGAAAACGCCGCGTGTACTATGAGAACATCAACCAGTGCCACTCTGTTTTAGAGGGGGGAAAAATGTACGGGAATTTTTCAATAGATCCATCGAATATTGGGAGCAAGTATTTTGACAAGTCCCATCATTTCTCCTCTTTCACCGTTCATGTAATAAAGAAACATGTATCCTAGAAATATATACTTCCCGATTACTGTTGGGTTTTAAATTTCATGCTTTTTCACAGGTATAATATAGAATATGTCCTCTGTAATTTCATAGTACATGCAGTAATTATAAAACAATTCTATGCTATAATGTTTTGGTAATTCTGAAAAAATAGTTTTCCATAGAGAACGAGAGAGAGAGGATTGGAAGCACTATGTTCTATAATTCTAGAGAGGTTTTTTTTTCTTTTTTTTGAAGCAATAAAATGTTGAATGCCGTTTTAAAAGAACCTATCTGAATTAATCTAAATGGCAAGCTCTCATGGAATTAAAAAAATATCTTTAGAAAAGCAAAAACCTTTTTTTTCACTATTATCGATGCTTCTGCAAAATGCTGAAAAATGGAAATAATGATTATCATTTGTGATACAAACTAATTAATAAATTTTTTTTAATTCAAAACTGGGTATCAATGCATTAAGAGAAACATTAAACCACAGTAATAATTTGAAAAACAACTATTTTATTTAATTTTTTCACTTTTGATACTGTTCGATACCGAAAATTTTCATTCCATTTCTACTGTAAAGTAAAAAATGAACATATGAACTAAACTGTAGAAAGCCTTAAAATCAATTTAACCTGAAGCTGACCAATGCAAATACTGAGGAAAAAAAATCTTTGTTTTATTCAGAGATACTTTTGTTACAGAGGTATGTTTAATCGCATATTCTTTTTTCACTTAATTTTGTAATCGGATTACAAGCATCTAAAAACAAAAATAAAAATGAGTTATTTTAATATTAACCTTAAATTTAGTCGAAAACTACAACAGCAGTTTTTTTTTTTGTTCGTAAACTATTTTTTTTTTAAACAGAAGGCAACCGGTAATCAAATCTTTCATATTAAATCACGTGACAGAGAAGATTATATGAATTTTTTTTTTAAAAATCCAATACATGAAATAGAGTTTCGTAATGGAAGAGATGAAAGAAAAAAGAATAACTTGAGGATTTCTATAAATTCAGTTAGTTTTCAGTGGGCTAGTATTTTTCTGAAACTCATGTTTTTTTTACGTCAATCCAATTAGAAAAATTTGAATTCTGTTAGTCTTAAGATTTTTGCCGAAATGACGCATTATACATTTTACTCCATTATTATTATTTTTTTTTAGAAAAATTAAAACTATGCTATAATATTTATTTTGATTGGCATACATTTTAATGCATTTGGCTTTTTTTGAATGATGTTAAATATTGATTTAATTTAAAAGTAAATTAACTTACAAATTATTTTTATTTAAAATACTAATAAGAAAACAGCTTTTAGGTAAAAGAAACACTATATTAAAATTAAATGTGAGGAATATTGATGCCCACTTTTTAATTTTTGTCCCATTACCTATTCATATCCAGTGTTAATAGTTTGAATTTCAAAATACTTATCTAGATAATCTGTTTTTTCCATTAAACTAACAAATTTAAAAATTTGAATTTAATATAACACAAATATCCAAAAATAATCAGTTGATATGTACTAAAAACATTCTTCAGTTTTCACTTTAATTGGTGAAATTTGAAAAATAATAGAATAATGCATAGATTTTTGAAATACATGATGCAATGCAATGGTGCATTTAATTTAATAGAAAAAATAGTCAACCTTGATATATACATGTTTATATGTATAATAACATTCTATCTTTAAGCTTACATATATATTTTTAAAAATTTATGACCGAAAACGTTATTAAATTTTTCTGAAAAAGAAAATTAACTCCTTTAAATTTCCCTTTCATTTTTAATGATTCAGTACAGTATAAAACAAATCATCACAAGGAAACATTTTCCATTTAAGCTGTCTTATTATGATAATAAAAAAATATGTATACAATATATAAAAAGAACTCAATCTTTGTATTGAAAAATGAGATACTTCAGAATAACAAGAATCTACAGTATATAAAGGTGAATCGTCGCTTTTCCTTTTACATTATTTTAAAAGAATGTATATTTTGCTGTACCCTGAAAGATATTTCCTTTCGAATGTATCTTAATGACAACGCCAGCACGAATTCTGATTTATGAGTAAGAAGATCATTTGACGTTTCAATGTCGAAAATATTCTCGCAAGGGAAAAAAATACTATTTTCTTTAAATTATACAAGTTAAGTAAACGTGGAAACGATTTGTGACACGAGAAACAACAAATGAAATGTATTTGTTACAGGAAAAACAACAAATGAAATGTATTTGTTACAGGAAAAACAAGTGCTTTTCGGTTTTTCAGAGTGGACAGAATAAATATGCTTAGATTGCGTGATTCCGTTCCATACATAATGCCTCTCTCTACTGTACATGCACGACGTAGATCGAATACTTTATATTTCTTTTTCGTTTCTTTTTGAAAAACTTTTTGTGCGAAAGAATAGAATACCGTGGCGCCATCTTTGTAATGAGTTAAGAAAAAATTGCTCAAGCACAAATTATAATATACTTGTTAAAATAATGGTTTTCTTTGGTTTATATTTTCAGAAGATTATACGAGGTTCAAAAATACATATTTAAATTCTCTTGAAGAGAAATTGGGTTGAGATCTGAAGAAAACATTTAGGAAGATATAATTCCGTCTTCGTTCATTTCTAGTTGTGCCAGTTCCGTCTTAACCATTTTTCAAAGAAATAAAATATTTATGTAAAAATGATCAAAATATAAAGTTCTTTTTTTAAGAATAACATTGCGAAAAGTAAATAAAAGTCCTTTTACTATGCTTATGGAATCTAACATTATTTACCATTAGTTAATTTCGAATGTTTCGATAAAAGACAATTTTTTTTTGTCCATTGCGGAATGATTTAAATGCACGAAAAATAAAATTGTTCGAATTGTATTCACAAACAATTAATGAAATTTTAAAATTCCCCACTAAAGATTCCTTCATTGAAACACGTCTGCTTATTTTTTATCAAGTATAAAACTCACTACGAATAGTTTGCTAATATTAAATTGGAATTGTGGTGAACGAAAATTTTCCATCGTATTAAAATTTCTAGACCAAAGTAACAGATTTTGAATGATACTCCAATTAAAATATGCGCTGAATGTTCATTTATGAATATTTATCTCACACACACACTATAGAAAAAGAATATCCATACGAAGAAAGGGAATTATTCTGAAATGCAGTAAATATAATCAATTTTTTGAAGACTTTTTAAAATTGTTATTTGTTTTCTCTTAAGCAAATGTTTCCTTATCTATTCAAATGTTTTTCCTCTTTTCTGTACCATGATTCATCGGGAAAGGAATGGTCAATTTTTCTATGAGTAATCCGGATGGCGATTTTTAAGGATACTCAAATGTTTTGTACGCTGAACGGAAAATAATCATGGAATTGAAAAGAAAATTCTTAAACCTTGGAAATAAATTTAATCTCTAATACAGTTCATTCCATTGATTTTCAAAGTTAAAAAGTTATTCACTGAATTTTTTTTTTAGTCTTTAAGACAGAAATTTTGAATAAAATATAAAATTTGAATATTGTTTAAAAAATGAAACAAACAAACACACAGAGAGAGAGAGAGAGAAAATAAAGAAAGATTAGTGTTGTGTGTACATTTTCGTTGATGTGTATAAATATGATAATAAAAGAGAGTATAAATAATTTTTTAACCTAATTTTTTGAAAGTACGTGCATACTTCAACAATTTACGGTATTTTATGACTGGTATAACCCTTTCATGCAAGTGTTTTAGGAGCATAGCTAACAGCAAGGTAATTTCTATAAAAATCGGTTTTAATTATTTACATCGTTCGTTAATTTTTCTGGAAGCTAGCTTTTATTGTCTGATATTATCATTTTAAATGTTCTCCATCTCAATTCAAATACTGAGGAAGATCATGTCATTATTATCCATGCTTTTTCAGACTTACACCACCCCGAACAAGATTGCTCCTTTTTTAAAAAAAAGAAGTTTCCTTTACAATAACGCTAAGCAAATATTGACCTTTATTCTTGCTTTAAGATCTCGATGTGTATTCTAATCATAGTACCTTTCTAAACCATTACTTCAGAAACTCACACTGGATTGAGCTTTACAGAAATATTTTTCATCAGATTGCATGCATCTTAAGAGCTTTGTGCACAAAATTTAATCTTTCATTCATCTAGTCTTTCCCCGTCTTTTTTTTTCATTTTATGTATATAAATGAGTATGAAGTACGAAAGAAGCGTATGATGTAGGTTTTCCTGGTAGGAAATATTTCAGTGCTTTGATTCTTAGGGTTGTTTCAATGCTTCTTAAGTGGCAGATTCCTGAAGTAGTAACTGAAGATGAGTGGAACGAGTTCTCGCTCATCTTCTGCGAATGTTGGGAAGTTTTTTAATTAAGTCGTCATCCGATAGATTTATTTGAATTGATTTTGAAGCAACACCAGGGCTATTAACAACGTAATTTTGAAAGAAAGGTCCAGTGATGAGGCTGGCACAACGGGAGGACTTTGAAGCTCGATAGATTGAACGTACATCTCCCTCTCTGCACTAGTTTTGAGTGGCACTAGGCCAGGGATGGCGAATGGCACGCGACACAATCTTTTGGCACTCCAGCGACCAAAATGGTTTGCATTTTATTTCAAAATAACAAAGTTAACTATGAATTATTACGAACAAACTTGAAGGATCGGTCGCGGGGAGCACACTCGTTTTGTTATTGACACAAGTGTATCTTAAACTTTATTTGGGTTATTTTTGCGATTTTTAACATGGCTAGTTCAGCAAAAGAACAGAAAGAGCAAGATAGTATGTGTAATCGAGAATTTCAAACTTTGGCGAATCTAGAAATATGGTATTATTAGTAAAGGCGACAAAGCAATGTGTGTTTTATTTTCTGGAACAGTGGTATTATCTGTAAAGTGGCATTTTGAAACAAATCACGAATTCCCTTGTCAAAAAAGTGAACCACAGCAAAAATAATTCATTGCTTAGAAATCATTTGGCAGATGACCCCAATTTAGTATTCATTCTATTAAAAGTAACATCTTATAATCATAAAAAGTTATTTATCTTCCAATCTGCAGCAGCAGAGGTCACACTAATGTTATTGTAATTTGAATCACCCGTATAACTAAAACATTTACAACTATGCAGTGCAAAAGGTATTTTTTGTAGTAAATAAAGGGTTTTGAATTTTTAGTATTTAGTTTTTTATTATTTTCCCAATAATCACAACTCAAAATTATTTGATGGCACGTCTCTACCTCATTAAACACTTCTTTAGAAAAAATGGCACACTGATCCATAAAGGTTCGCTATCCCTGCGCTAGCGAATATCGACTCAATCCAATTCTATTCAGTGGATCCCATAAGATATCCATCGTACAATTCGTATTGATCTGTGGAGAGAGAGAATAGTCTTTTCTATTATGTATTCCATTTTTAATCTATTGTTTCTCGTTTTATTAATATTAAATTTTTATAAGGTGAAAGTCTGTAGCTTAAGGACAGTCAAAAACATGAATCCACAAAGGACACTAGAGAATTTTTAAAAATAGACGTGTGATAAGAAAGGCTGATCAAGTAATGTTTAATGTGAATCGTAAGTAGAAATGATTTGGTTGGTTTAGTAGTCAAGTGTGGATTTTGAAGAGGAAGCGAAAGGGTGGAAGTTCCAAGTCATTTGAACAGATTGTAGTCGATTGGGCTACTTTCATCTTTCAGGTAGGAAAGAGAGAAAGATTACAGAGAATTCGCTTCATTTGAAACACAAAACATCGGAAACCTGCGCAAAAGAATTCAATCTATTTTTCGAAAACACTATTAGATCTTCTTTGCGACAAAGGGTGTGGTTATGGTCACCAACTCGTGACTGGCGCGTCGATTCTTAGTGCAACTGAAGACCCACCACTGATGAACGTCCAGGCTCAAAGTCCTTCCGTTGGTGTAGAGGGGTAGTTTGGAGAGCTGGCTGCCAGATGAGGTGTCGTCCTCGTCAATTGACCGATTTTAACAATTACCAATAGCACTCCTCTGTTTATCTTTCTTTTCCAATGACTTTTCTGCTCATTAGGGAAATAGCATCTGTGTGTGTGTTTTAAGTATTTACATTGTTATTTTTATTATCAATCACGTTCCGGAACCGGTGACGGGCCACTTTTGTAAAATACTTTTACTACTTTATATTCCTTTTCTCAAGAGTTTTGGGGAGGGATCCTTATCCGGGGCCAGCTTGTATATGTAAATCATTTAGTATATAAATAAATAATTTTCTCGGAGGGTCAGTTCGCAACTCAAAACTTACTTTGACCTTACTTTGAATGAGATCGGTTCTACAGAGAAAAGCTGCATTCACACCAAGGCTGTCAGCGTTGAGCGTCTAGCCAATCAGAGCCTTCATCTCACCCAAGATGAAGTCTGATTGGCTCAACGCTCGACGTTGACTGCCTTGGTGTGAATGCGGCTTAAGTGATTAATTCAGTAAGTACCAATAGCCCTTGTATTGCTTTAAAGTGCGACGCTAATAAACGCTCACGACAAGGGGACGAAAACACACTGTCCCCCCACCACTACTACATTTCAAATCAAACCTGGTTTGAAATATTTACGTGGCTTACAAAGTAACGGGTGACATTTCCGTAACTTGACCGAAGCTCAAAATTGTAAATTACCTTGCTAGTAACTCATCCGAAATGAACTTTTCCTCTCATCAATGAATGTTTAATATATGTAAAATGAAATCGTGAAAGAAACTGCAAAACTTACACTGCAAAAAAACTTTTAACCGAAAGAAAACTGTACGGTATTTTTGTTATTTCATTAATTAATGGTATAAAAGTAGTAATTTGTGTTTCAAATAAATAAAATCAGGTTGTTCAATAACTATTAGCCGAAAGAGAAATTCTAAAGGACACATGAGTCACTGAGAAAGAAATGGATTTTATTCTGCAAAGTAACTGGCATCGGCAGAAATACACTTCGTCCCTCGAGTTTTGATCGAAAAAATGCCATACGTCGGTAGCATTGGTGAAAGAAATCTCGAACCCCCTCCCTGAATCAAAGCATCCTGGTTCGAGGATAGTTTATCACTCACAACCCTGTCCAGCTGGGGAAACATGCAATAATCTGTCGGAGCCAGGTCTGGAGAGTAAGGTGGCGGCGTAAGAAACTCATATTTCAACTCCTGGCTACCAACTGATTCATAGGGTCAAGCTGCATCATGCAAGAATATAGAATCTGATCTATTGACCAATGATGGTTGTTTAATGCGAAGTTTCCTGTGGCATTCCTCCAATTGACGACGGTATACATCCGTATTAATCATCTGGCCTCTCAGGAGGAATTCAAAATGGACCATTATCTTGGCGGTCCATCCAATGGACACTAGAATTTTCTGGGGATCTGTTTCGCAGCTTCGCTTTTATGTGCTTTGCGCTTGTGATTGTCGTACATCTATTTTTCATCCACTTCAAGGTACGATTCAAAATGGCTCTCAAACCTCGCTCTCCTGTAGAGATTTACATGCCTCCAGGCTCCGTAGAAGTTGATCCTCAATCTGATACCCATGTTTCGAGATTTTTAACAAGCTCTTTGCTGCCAAATGTAGAGAGATTTCTGTGGTGCTTCAGAGAGTTCGTCTCTTAGCTGCCATACCGTTGCCGTTGATCGGGCCTCGACTCTCCGCCGTCACATCACACTAGACGACCAGCTCCAGGTTTATGGTCAATCTCCATATCGCTGCTACGAAACTTGACAAACACACAATCTCTACTTAATGTCCACTCACTTGTAGTAACCACACCTCATGCTTTGTTGATGTTGGCCAATGTTGCAGCCACCTAATGTCTAAGACAGAGCTCGGACGAAATCACAATTCACACATTTCGTTGCTCCATCATATCCTTAAATGTTTCCTGAGCCCCGACTGACATTTATAAAGTGTGTGGACTTTTCCACTTCACATTGTAGGGGTGGTTGGTGATGTATCACTACTGTACCGGTCAGAGCGATCTGTAGAAGTCGCCTATATCGATTGTGGCCAATAATTTTGGAACAATCCAATATATAGACATTTAACACACTTGTGTGTGTATAAAACTTCTACCTCTAATTTATTTTTTTAAAAAATCGTCTTATATATAAATATGGTTTTTGATTTTCTTAAATAAGATAATTCAATTGTAATGTGACAATCTTGATGACAGTTAAATTAGAGTTACTGTATGTGACTGAGTGTAAAAAGGAAAATTTTCTGTTCCATACTCATGGATTTTTGCAATCTTTTCAGTATTTAAAAACTTATTGCTCATGTGCTTTTCGCTTTTTCATGCTTAAAAGCTTTTTTGCTATTCAAGCAGAATCGGGTCAAATATTTTTAGGTTTATGCTTGATTCAAATTAATTTTACATATGATGATTATTGGCATACTTATTTCAGTTATATGGGAATTGTCTGAATGAAACGTAAAAGAAAACGTAAAAAAATTACCTTAATAAAGATATTTAAGTTGAAGCATTTTTATTTTTGGATCTTTTCATATGCAAAAGAACGCATCTAAAACGATTCCATATAGCACTTAAAGTCGTTGAATCCATTTTTTGACGCTTGAAACACTCAATCATGAGTTAATATGGCCATATTCCCTAATAAAGACCTTTGAAGCGTTGAATATCTCAAAAGGCTCTAAATTCTACAGAACTTTAAGAAATCGATGTTTTTATGTAAATGTCGAATCAAGGCGTATTCAGTAAGGCTTTATCTATCGTTCTATTTACTGAAAGCATTTAAGCTTGGTTTCTATACTTCGGTTGCTAAGATTGGAGTAATGCATCGAGTTTTAGTTTCCCTAAGCTCATACTTCTCAGCTTTTATCAGTGATAGGTAGAAAATAGCTGTTACGTTGTTGTTGTAAATTTGCATAAAGCGGATAGATTTCACATAAATTGAGTATTGGGAGATTTTTTTTTCGACTTTTGAGTGCTGTGGAAGTTCAGGTATTTTAGATAAGGCAAGAATACTTTTACTTGCTGAATCAATGCTTTTTCTCGTGCTGTTGTTGTTACTAATGCCGCCTGATTTGCAAAGGCCAGATCAAGGCCCACGAAATTCGTCATGGCAAAGGGCTAAGTGACGTCTGTCGTTAACCGGCCGTAGCTTTGAGCACCATGCAGGTGACAGTACGATTTGGCTCGGTTCCACCCCAATTTAGAGGGAGAACACTCTGGGGGTGGTCAGAGGCCTCCCACCTCTCTTCCCCTTCCACCCACCACACGAGAGGACTTGCAGCTCGACGGCTGTTTAGAGTACCCCCATGCCACAAAGGCACTATACATTTACAAACATCCATGTCTTCTTCGGGATTCGAACCCAGTCCCTACGGCACCGCAGTCAGCGTCGCTGTACCGGTTGGGCGACTTTTTCTCGTGTTTATCTTTAATTTTTTGGTGTTACTCAAAAGAGATTTTTGCGAAGAAAACAGTGTGTAAATGATGTCTATTAGGATTTTCACCCAAATTTATTTATGAGCGTTTTTTTACGCTGTCCTGCTTTTTCTGTGTAAGTAAAATAAAGAACTAAACGTATTAGATTTTGATAACACACACATTATTTGGTTATAGTTACTGAATTTTGCGAAGTTTTCATCTATAATTCTTATTCAGATATCAATGACATACAAAAACGGATGCTTCAGTAATATGAACTCGTCAGTCTATTTCTTCACTCAACGCATTAATATTTTTCAGTAATTAATTATAATCCAAATGCTCTTTTTCCTCGTTTAAGAAACAATAAGAGGAAATAATATGGAAACTCTTTCTTTCTAAGTGTTTCGTATATTTTTCTCAAATGAACACTCTATTTTTCTGTATAATTCAACATAAGACACAACATTTACTTTCACTAATCAATTCCAGTAACTGTGTGTGAAAAAATGAACATCATTTCTAAATGTTTTTTCAACGTGCTAATTATTGGGAGTGTGTTTGTTGCTTTACTCTGCATCTTCTTTTTCTTCACAAATTGTCTGACGGAAAGACCAAAAGAGATTTT